>JAUYWG010000031.1:1226464-1265852 GCA_034779775.1 Enteromius afrohamiltoni
CACAGCCGTTGTTCATTGACGAGCTGCGCAAAACCATGTTCATTATCAGCGTGGATTTGCGCAGCTCGTCAGTGAACAACGGCTGTGTGTAGTGTATATGGCTCAATGTGAAATCATGCACCTGATGGCATTTACCGCTGATTACAGGACCGGCTTTACTGACAAAACGCGCAAACATATCGGTCGATCCGTACCTACATCCCTACTTTCAAGTACATTCAGAACATTTGAAACAGTAGTTGGTGCTCCAGTTTAATCGGTCCGCCGAAACTCCCCCAGAGAGAATCATTCCGCGGTGCAAAAATAAGTGCGATTAAAATGTGTTTAAAAAAGTTATGCGTTATTTTTGTGTAATTAATTAATCTAAATTAACGCGTTATAGTCCCGGCCCTAATAAATATATAAATATATTCCATCTGAACTTATAACTGAAACCTGATTTGAAAGCTACAGGATACTCACACTAATACCCTGTGGCACAGTCTCACCCATCACGTTTTACCTCATCTGAACTAAACATAGCTTTAATGCATTTAAACACCTTACCTCTAAGCGTTACTGATGGCAGTAGTGGAGACATTTTTATAGGTTTAAGAAATTACTGGTTATTTGAATCAAATAAAATAAAAGATTTGTAATTACATTACATAAAATTCCTGTTGTCCCATTAAAGAGTTTGAGACTAAACAATGTTCTTAATGAAAAAAAAAAATCAATTTGAGGTTTAGAGTTTAACAAACATAATGTCCTTCATGTTTGCAAGTATATGCACACGCATACTGTACACAAAGAGAACATGTTCATACATGTAGTGATATTATGATCGAATACAAATTGTTAGAGTGTCCTCTGTGAAAGTTCTCCTCCCCTAGTGGCTGATCTGTGTACTGCAGAAGTGAACTGAGAATCGTAATGCTCACTCACCTGAACATAAACAAACACTTAACCCAAAAACACCTTTGCATAAAAGGATAAGCTTCTTTGCGGTTGTACTAAATTTAGCAGGTATTTTTTTCTGCCATGACACCTTGCAAGGGGATCAACAGAATGTGATCCAAAATATAACGCAGTGGCCAAGACACTAACTATAGCACTAAATAAGTACTAAATATAATTAATGGGTCAGTATAATTTTTTTTTAAGAAAATAATACTTTTATGCAGCAAAGATGTAATAAATTGATCAAAGGTGTGCATTATGTGATGATACAGTATATTAAACATTGTTACCATGAAAATACCTTTATATTTTAGAGGATCTAAATGCCATATATGTGTGTGAGATATGTGGCAACTCTCAAATTGGGCATTTGTGTAAGAGAAAGAGAGAGAACAAGAACAATCCTGTGTGACCAGGAAAGGGTATCATTGGTTATAATGGCATATGGTTAATCCTCTTACACTGGTCTTGCTGATGGGCAGTTAAGTGGTCCCTCTCCCTTAATTCTTTCTTTCCCCTTTTTTTCCCTTCTTCTTCCAACCCCATTCTTCTCTTATTTAATCCTTACCCCCATTCACACACTCTCACTTCCTTCCCTCCTTTTCACACAGAAACAACAAGCCAGTCAAATACAGTTGAAGTCTTCTAAGCAGTATAGTATGATATTATATAACATTAACAAATAAAGACACATTTTCTAAACAGACAGAACGGCACTTCACAGACAAACAATACCAGGATAACTGGGTCATATCTAGGTGTTGATCCTGTCCTTCAGTTACAGTGCAGGCCTTTTCTTTTTTTTTTTTTTAAATCCAGTGATCAGTGATATTAAGCTTTATCTGGGCTGAGACGAAGGGAGTCTCCAGATTAAAGCCCAGGCCTTAGACAGAACAAATGTAGTGATATTAAGCTGTATTATGTCTATAATGCATAAATCCATCTATTCCTTCACAGACAACACACTCCAACTGTGTTCAAACCTGTGAGCTGTGACCAGTCTGGAAAGAGAGTTGCAGACAGGAAGCATACAGAAATATGGCTTTATATAGGTCTTTAACCTGGACCATGTGTACAGTATGTTACTGTTTTTTAATCCAGTAATCCAGCCTCAGCTCTACATCAGAAGTACCTTTCTATAAGATCAGGAGTTACAAATCTGCAAAGAATGATTTAGCAGTACTAACAAGATTGCAGAGGAAATAATATATGTTTGTAGCTTGTGTTTGATGTGTGTCCGTCTCTAAATCCACACCCACATATTTACAGATTCAAAATGGCATTTTTCTTATATTGTGATATTTTTCATTAAAACTGGTGGGTTAAGGTCAGAAATATTGCAAAATGTTTTTTTTTTGGTTGTATGATTTGTTAGGAGCATTGCATTGCGTGTACCTCTGGAGCATATGGTACTCAGATTATCAGCTTACCTGATTGGGCAGGTGACTCATGGAGCAGATCGGCTAATTGGTTAGGCAGCAGGGATTTAACCATGCAATCCTATTCTACTCTGAAAACACACTTACACACACACACACACACACACAAGTGTCCCTCTATACTCAACATGCTGGCCTCACAAAGAAATCCACCTGCCAACAACCTGACCTTAAACAGACAGGGGCTAGTTGTCACATTGTTTTTCTTCATTCATTATTTAAAAAATTAATATGTTTTCCATTATTGCCATTGTAGGACATATTGTAACATGTACACAGAAGTAAACTTCACAAATAATGACAAAAATCTTTTCCAAAAAACCACTGCATTAAAAGTGAAACTTTTTTTCTTGTGAAATGTATATTATTAAAGAAATAAATGCCTTAATTGCCAAAAATAATTAATGAAAAAGTATTGATGATATAAGCTATGATATAAGATGATGTAAAAGCTAGTCTCACCTACTGTATACACTGTAATGTAACACTTATACTATGCTACTGCATATTGCACATGATTCCAGTCTCCACGCACTCCTCATTACCTCACTGAAAAAACTGAACATCACTTTTTGAATTACACCTGGAAATCTGTACATTAATGAACTTTCCAGAACTATGCTACTGTACTCTATTGTTAAAACCAGTAGGCTACTGTAACAAAACCAGTGCAGTCTTATCTAGTGTAGTAGTATCATTTAAATTGCAACATATTCAGACTTTCTGCAGGTTCAGAAAGCAAATGGTGAATGAATTATTAGTGGATCCTTGAGTGCATCCCTAACAATACATCACATCACATTATTTGAATTATTTTACTTATGGCAAGCCATGTTAACATTTATTCCTTAAATCTAACTAGCATTACTTTATGTTACTGGTGCAGATTGTTTAATAATATACATGTTTAAATCAGACATTTGTGCTTTGTGCTGTTATTGCATATCCATCGTCTCTTATGATTATTGCCCTGTTACAAAATTACAAAAATACCAAAATCAAAAAATATTGTATCATGTTTTCTCACCGCACACTTCTCTGCTCTTCCAGCAAATTACTGTAATAAAACTACAAAATATAAAAAAACAACAACAACAAAAAACTTGATTTGTTTAAAATTTAATTTTGAATTAAATAGTAATGTCAAGCATAATCAGCATGTATGTAAATGATTATTAGATGCTAGTACTTACTACAGTGTACTGCAATAGCAATAGCAAAATCATTGATACTTTAAGGTTAAACGTTACATGAACTTATTATTTTAATGACAATACATTTTTAACCCTAACCATATAGTAAGTACATGTAGTTAATTATTATTACTCAATACATAACCGATAATCACACTGTAGCAAGGACACCTTAAAAAAAAAGCATAACCCAAACATCTGTTCAATTTATTACACATTTGCAGCTTCTTAAAGGTAACAAATTATGTGTATACTAGTATCTCATATCTGCTTCTTTACAAATTCACTAATATCAAATAAAAAGTAAAATACTAGTTAATACTAGTCATTAGTAAGTTAATACTAGTTATAGACCTAATTGTATATCACTCCTTGACTAATGATTATTAGCAAAAAAAACAACAACTTGTAACTAAATATATATATTATCTGATATATAATGAATTGCAAGTGAAAATTTAAAACATACTAACAATTATTAGATTACAAGTAAATTAAATAAATTGGCCACTATTAACATATAAAGTGGCAACACTGTAATTGCATTGTTACACTAGTTACATGTACTATTTATAGTAATAACAATAAATTATGCACAATTAGAACCTATTTATTTATTAGTTTATAAAAGTTGCAAATAAAACAAAGATTACTGAAGTAGCCTATGTTTTAAAAAAAAACAAGTTTACATTTTATTTTAAGGGGTCCTTGTTACAATGTAAATATAAACTTAGATAAATATAAACTTTTTATTAATTAATTAACTACATGTACTCACTATGGTTATGATTGGGTTTGGCTTAGGGTTACTTGTATGTAATTATGCATAAAATAATTGGTATTATATTAATTATTGAGTGTAACAAGGATAACAAAGGCACCTTAAAATAAAGGGATACCAAATACTGTTTCATTCTTTCTATTTCAAAAGGTAATGTTTAAAACAATGTGTTACATTTGTTTCAAATATTGAAATATTTCAATTTCAATTCAATTTACTAGCTATTTCTGACCAAAAATGGCTTCTACACTAGTTATTTTTGGTGTAGGGCCTACAGCAAATACATGTTGTTAATACATATTACCCAGGACTTGTGTAGTTCCTCTGTAACAGGGACACATTTTGTTACAGTTAAGTGTAACTTAAGATAGGAAAGTTTAAGAACTAAATGTTCAAACAGCGTGCCATAGGATGCCATAAGAAGTCCTTTATCTGATATTAAAGAACTAAAGCTCCTGCGATATTCATCTACCTAAAGTCTAAAACACACTTCTGTAAGAATATGTGGACTTTGCCATGTGAAACCGACGAACAAATACACAGGCTAGAATGTAGAAAACTTTTGCACTTTATCAAAGCCAGTGTGAATCTCACCTTTGGGGAAAGGGTTGGGTTGAACCACGTACAGAAACGCGTGGACCATGTGAAAAAGAACGCCGATGGGACCCGGTTCATAATACGCGTGCGTTTCGTACACCACAGACGGCACGAAGCCAAAGTCCAACGTTTCCACCGGCGCTCTGAGCATCATGTTGCGCGGAGACGACTCCCGGTGCTCCTCTCGGGCTTCGCTGCTCGTGAGACCCGAGCACATCACCAGCACGAGCCCCACTTTCCACCACATGTCCATCAGTCCTTTACGCCGGGTGATGTTGATGTATAACGGGAGGGAACGAAAAGTGGAGTAGAGATAAATTAAGGTAAAAGTATGTTTGTTTGGAACGTTCTCCAGTCCTCGACATCAAAAAAAAAAAAAAAACAAATGAGAAAAAAATAATGATAAAAATAACCCTAAACACATAAAAAATAAAACAAATCAATAATGAAAAATATATTCCAGCTTATGGGTTTATTCCCCGTTTCCCTTTGATTGCTTCATGGTAAACATCCGTCCGTTCTGGAGAGCTCAGGATGAGCTGAGTGTTTGTCTGACCTGCGCCTCCCGCTACGTTCTTCTGTTGTCTAGTGCAGTTTAGTGCACGCGCACTGGAGATGGCTTTAGAGGGAAATCACGTCAAGCCAAGTCAAAGTATGTCAGTCCTTTGCTCTGTGAAAGTACCCAAAAGGCTATAGCGTTTGATACAAATTTTAGTTTACAGGTTACAGAACTCATTTCCATGTTTTATTATGCACTGTTCTCCTTTATTATTTAAGAAGCAACACAGCATAAATAAATGACAATGCATTGATTGGTCATGATTTCTTAAGGTTAAATTTAATGTTAAACTGTATACAACTGCTATAAGTGCACTTCTTTTTTTTGTTTTGCTCTGTCTAGAGATTCAACAGATATTAAGGCATTGGTGTATTTTTTACATTTTATATGTACTTCACGAAATATTATCAGACTCAACAGTAATTTAACTGTGGTGCTTTAGAGCAATAGACAGTTTAACTATCAGTCATTGTTTACAAAAATTCACACTATATTCTTTCATCCAGTCAGAAAGTCAAAAGAGCATAAAAGCATTATAAAAATCTGGGCTCTGCCAAGACACTAGCTGAAGGTCTGTCCCACAGCTACATTTGTAACAGCTGAAAAGCCTCTGTGCGTCTGTGTGTGCATGGACATGAATACCAACAGGGACATAGAGTAAAAGACAGAGAAAGAGCCCACAGTTTGTATTATGTCAGTCAGCACCAAAATCTGCATGAACATCTCAGAGAAAAAGCAGTATGCACTTTGAATTAAATGTTAAAATAAAGATTATTAAAATAAAGAAAAATTCTTCTTGTCTTCATAAACACAACTGGTTCATTATATATGCTTCCTTTTGATAAACAATTTAGATGTACTTGACGTGCTGTCCAGAGAGGGTTATGAATTTGATTGGATGAAAGGAAATTGGGCTGATTAGGAAATTGGTAACCTCTGTAGCTAATCGTGCGTCAGCGCTCCTCCCGATACTTGTTTATCAACATCACATGGGGAGCAAAGTGAATAGTAAATATAGAAACTTAAAAAAAAAATCTTGAGGCTTTTTTAGACTGGCTTTTGAACTCCGCCATACATCAACTTGGCAGCTGAGAGCCTTCTAGAGATTTTGCACAGCTTAATTGTTTGAAATTTCTAATCCAGCTTTAAATAGACGTGTCTGATAGTGGTATTCATTCATTCTGTGATCTAATTTTACACACATTCCAAGTCAAAATCTCAATCGGTTTAGTGTTTAGATCTCTATGCTTTTAGCACTGATCAGTTTAGTGTTACATAATCTTTAGGCAACTATTTTTGGCCTGGATTTAATTCGGTCCTAGATCACCTCATGCATTTGCCACCACTCAAACCAAAATGTGATGGGACAGTTCAAATGACTTCATCATGACTTCTCTACAAATGTAACCTATATTTTTTGTACAATTAAAAGAATATTCAATAGTATTGAAAATTAAGAGTAAATATTACGTTATCAATGTTTCTTTTCTATGTGAATCACCAAAGCTTTGTTGTGAAAGCAATCTGTACTTGGTATGAGCACTTTATTAAAATTATGTAATTTCCCTGATCAAAGACTGTTTTTATATTTAGTCACAGTTGTTCATGAGTTCCTTGTGTATTCCTGAGAAGTTCATCTGCCTGCTGTTCTTCAGAAAATCCTCCTGCTCCTGCACATTCTTTGGTCTTCCAGCATTTTTGCAATTTTGAAGCCTATCCAAAAGCGATACTAAGATTTTGAGATCCATGTTTTCACATTGAGGACAACTGAAGGACTCATACATTTACTATTAGAGGTTAAAACAATGCGCAAGAAGGCAACACAATGCATTAAGTGCAGGGTATGCAAACTTTTGAACAGCATGAACTTGTGTAAATTCTTCTTCTTATTATCTTAACAGTCTTATTTTGTACTGGACTATAGAAATTACATAAATGCTTAGATGTTTCCCAGAAGACAAAATAAGTACAATTTACCCATATAATTTATTTTAAAGTATACTAACTAAAAACAAAGTTTGAACGGTCACCACTGGCACATAATCCAACATAGAATACTAGACCTATCTGAGCAAAATAATGTAATGAACTCCAAATCTTGACATTTTGACCTCTCTCTACAAATGTGGATACAGGCCCTGTTCATACCAAGCACAATAACAATATAGTTCTAAAAATCATTCTTAATGTTAAAGAATAACAGTGTCCACACCACAATTCTAACGATAAAGGCACAGAGAAACAAATTTTTTCCAGATGATGAAACATTGACAACCAATCAAAATCAATCCTGTGCATCACGTGCCTGAAAATTTAAAGCGGCAGACTTGCTTGAGCTTATAATGAACAGACGATGTTGTTCGCTGGTGTGGACGCAGATGTATTTATCGTTATCTTTATAGTTATCGTGCATGGTGTGAACGGGCCTTTACTCTATACTTTACCACTCACCACACAAATAACAAGAAAGGTACAAAACAACAAAACTTTAATTAACACCCTGATTCCTCTCCCCAATTCTGTCTCTAAAACATCCCATACAAGGGATTTGACATCGTCATTCCTCTTTAGTTTCTACAGGAAAAACAAGTTGTAAGAACCTTGAATGTTGAAGCCTATGTTGGTACAAAAACACACCAAAAACAACATGATATTGACCAGTGAGAAAAAAAACAGTAGTGAAGTTCAGCGGTATGGAAAGAACTTGAATGGTAACTTGTGTGTGTGTGCGTGTTTCCAAATAAATGGAAAGGAGTATGAATTAGAAAGGTTCTGTCAAGTTAAGTCATACTGAGTACTGATCCATATCCAGTGGAGTCAAGCTTTAGCCTAATTTTAAGTCCAAAGGTGACTGAACCTATGGGAATGCACAAGGAGGTACATTGAAAAGCATAACAAACCCAACATTTGCTTATAATGGACGCTTTCTTTCAAAAAATAAGCAGAAATATTTCTAACATCAGTGTTTCAAATGCAAAAACAAAACAATAAATGCTCTTTGATATCATTTTGGCAGTTTAAGTCAGGTGAATGCTTCTGAAGAGGTTTTGAAAAGTGTGATTCAGAGTTTGCATTAGTTTGATAACTGGGTAAACAATTCCTTGGCATACTTGATATTTTCAATTTATACATTTCCAAAACGAAAAATTAAAACAACCTTGTGTTTTTGAAAAAACGGAGCACCTTACACATTATGACAGCCTTATGACGACTGTCGACGTGCTGACTGAGTGTAAATTGCCATCTTGATTATATTACAATGCAAAGCAATTACAGCCACACATTTGTAATACAAGAAACACAAATTCAAAAATCAGTCAAAAATGTAAATAAAAAAATAAACAGAAATACAAAACATGTTGTCGTTACTGAGAAACAAAAAACAAACACTTACCTCTCGTACTACTAAGAAATATTAGTGGATCACAAAAAAATTTTAAGACAGCGTCACTCCAATAAGTTCTATAAGTTCTATTTTTACTATTACGTTTCACAAATGTCACTGTCAACTGATAAGTTGGTTATGAAGAAGCTCATTGCTATTAGCTTACATTACTAGATTCTGATGCTTACTGACTTGTAAAAACTGTATATTTGGGGTCAACAGGCCTTTTTTAAAGAAAAAAAAAAGACACCTAAGATATTAGCAAAAGGTTGTATATCCTACTTTGCTTTGGTCAAGATTCTGACTTTTGGAATGTTGGTAATTGACTATTTATCATCTGCTCCCAACATAAGCACCAGTGTACGATTGTTCTAATATCAAACATGCTACTCTTGGTTCAATAAGATGGACAATAAGAGCTTGTGGGGTGTGGGGTGGGGGACATTATATCATTACTTCATTTTAGCTGGCAAATCACGTCATGATACTGTACTTCAGTTTTCTGATTCCATGCGACTGTCTTGGAAAAATCTATGATCTTTTCATTCAGAGCCGGCTTTTAAAGCACTTCACTCAATCCACGAGCATGCATTTCATCACAGTATCACAATAGCCTTTTAAAAAGGTTATTACCTCAAACTATGCAAAACACACAATTTTTTTGTCAACAGGCAACCCTGAACATAAACTGAAATGAGCAACTCTAAAAATATAAATAAATAAAATAGTGATATGGTATTTCTGCCTGCTTTCATTCAAAAATACAGAAAACTAAATCTGTGGAACACATCTGTAATTACATTTCAGTATTGACTAACAATGAATATGGTAATATTTCACACTAAAAGTATTGAGAAGAGAAATTATGAATGAGAAAAAAAAACATTTTTGACATTTGTTTTGGAGCAGTGTATATAAATTTTTTTGTAATTATTTCAATCTTAATATTTTTTTCCTCAAATGAATAGAATCTTCTGATGTTGTAATCAGGCATATAATCCATCCAATTCTCTCTTTTTCATAACTGAATGCCCCCTTTGAAAGGTAAGTACATGACCATCAGACCAAGATTTCCCCTGCCGTCCAAAGGTGACCTCCGCTGATGATCTTGAACGTCTTGAAAGCGTTAAAAAGTCACTGGGTTGATTCCAATTGGTTAAAACTGTGTGTGTTGGTGTGATTGTCAGTGTATAAGCATGTTTAAGTCTTAAATAAATTAGGTGCATCGCTTATTAATAAATATCCTGCAGTTTCTCGCTGTCCCATTCCAACGAGCTCAGGCTCAAATGTCAAACAAAACAAGCTGGCAGAGAGGGCGGGCATTTCAGTGCATACCTGGCATCACTCTTAAACTTGAGGGTGCGTGTTAATGTCAGTCGATACGGTTACCGCAGATAGTAAAGCGGTCAATCTCCAGCAAGTCTTTTTTGGGTGCCCTGTGTTTAAGTTCGGTATCGTCTTGAATAAGGCTTTTCTCTTCAGATTCATCTGGTGTAGTCAAGAACTGATCTGATTCGCTGTTGGGGATCTGAGGGGCGGGGCATTCATCCCTTTGGGTGGGTTGCGTGGTGACTGATGCAGACATGCCCTCCTCCGCTGGCTCACCTTCAAAGGGGTATGGGTTAGTGAGAACAAAAAGCTTGACTCTGCAAACTATTATCAGGGTTCTCTCTATTATGTGGGTCAGAAAGTGTGCGTGTGTATTACCTGGTGGCTCGCGTGTGTGTTTGGTACGATGGGCTTTGCTGGATACTCTACTTGGAGCTGCAGAGGGGGGATTTTGAAACAGCTTCTCCTCCATATTTGCCTCTTTCACATACATACAGGATTTCCCCAACAGCACAATACTGTTTAGCACCTTCAGGGTGATCATACTGAGTAAACACACACAAACACAGCGCAACATTCAGATAATATTCGCCACCGGTCAAAATTTAGGTTCAGTTCATTTTTAACAGATTTTTAATAGTTGGTAGTTGTCAGGTATTGTGTAGGATTAGGGATGTAGAAAATGGTCATACAGAACATGTGCTTTATACAAACAGCCAATATGTTAATAGTAGGCATGCGGATAAGGAACTGAGTAAAAGTGAGAATTGGTCCCTATATTAAAATGTTACCAATTAAAAATGTGAACTCTAACCCCAAATAGAAGAGCACAACACAAACAATGGACAGAGAGCCCTGGATCTTCACTGAGCTGGTCACCACCCGGATCAACTGTCAATCACATATTACATGATTATAGTAACATCACGTTACACATCACAGTTCCCTGCTAAATGGCTTTAGAAGTTTTGAAAAATATAGCTGATCTAAATGTCAGCTGTGAGTCTCACTTTAAATGTTAAATAGAACAATAATGCCTGTTAACAAGAGCAGTAGACCTAACTAAAAATGATCAGTTTTACTTTTTACTGTATGATAGATTTAATTATGTAATTATTTTCAAAAAGGAGGGAAGTTACCAGTAGAGCAAGAGGAAGTGGAATGAAACCCATCCTTCTGGACACACTGTCGCTGTAGTCTGTGTATGCCTGGAAAACACTCACAAATGAATAAAGCTGGACAAAATGCTCTTGACATTAAGTCAATGTAATTAGAACCATGAGTCAGAGACAAGTTGTTTATTGAAATGAAAATAAATTAGCTTGATACATAATTCTGATATACACGTTCAGATGATTATTGCTTTATTATTGATTTTTACTTCAAAAGCACTTCTGAAATGATAGAATAAACACGCACTTACATTCTTCTGTCTGCTGCTGACCAGATCAAATGCCAAGCTTGCTCTGTATTCACTATAGACCTGCACATACACACACACACACTTAGTAAACTTAAAGGTTCAGTGAAAGATTCATTAATATGATTTCATTAAAAAATGTAGTGTACAAGAGTCTTTTCAAATAATTCATCAAAGATTGTAATAGATAACTCGTATTGCTCTGTATGTTTGTGGTCCTGGCCCTTTTAGCTCATGACATTCAATTTAGATTGTAAACTCGCATGGTGGTGAAGAAAACACTTATCTTAAAATAAATAATCTTTTCCACTATCTTAGTCCCTGGCTAACTGACAGACTGACAAAGTTAATTAACGTCAGTGGGTCGAGCAGCTTTGCATAACCATTTTTTTAGTAATTGGCCCTTTAGGACAAACAGATTGAAAATTTTTGTCTATGAAATAAACTTCAGTCTTAATCACTTTTTTTGCTTATTCAATAAATCAATTTATACCTTTGATTCAAGGCTTTGTGTTATTGCTAAAAATTCTCTAAAAGTCTCTGTGTGGCATTTTATATATAATAAAATAGAATGTGAATCTACACTACTATTCCAATTTTTTCTGTTTTTGGAAAAAGTCTTCAATGTTTACTAAAGTCGCATTTATGTGAAAACACAGTTAAAACAGTAATATTGTTAAATATTGGTATAGTTTTAAATTACTGCTTTCCATTTTAATATATTTAAAAATGTTAATTATTTTTGTGATTACAAAGCTGAATTTTTATTGTTATTATGTTGATGTTGATTTGCTCAAGAACCATTTCTCATTATTTATATATTTTTAAACATCTCCATTCTAGCATAATCTCAGTTTCCAGAGATGATGGAACAATATTGGATATTGGTTTTACTCAACATCGCGTCAGTAGCTGACACTATGGGGATTTTGCAAAAGTACTACTATGCTACTGCAAAGGTTTAAAACATTTAAAAAGGTTTAAAACATTTAGCAAATGCAAGAAAGACTTTCCAGGTACATAATACTCGTTCTTCATTTGAAACACATATTGCACAAGTATTAGTAGCACCACACTGTTGTTACGCTACTGGTGTTGTAGTATATATGATGATAACCTAGCATAGCCTGTAACATGCTCTCAGACACATTTATTTTTGTTTTTACATTTTGGGAATAGTACAATTTCCATATGTGGTTTTAACAACCAGATGCAGTCACACGCCAGTTTTGTCTGAAATGCATTCCAGACCACCTCCTGAAGTGGTTTGGGCAATCAAATTTAAAACTATTTCAGAGAGCATTTACTCTTGGTCTTTTCACAGTCAGATAGCCATTTAATTAGAGAAAAGGCAAAGGCTCTAAGAATAAAGCAAATCTGTGACATAACCTCAGCTGCCAGAGAAAAGCCAGTTCTTCTGTACTGACAGTGGTCGAGATGATAGCAAAGAAATACCCAGATTGTAAAATCTGGCAAAAGTATTCAGCAAAACTCATCAAGCTGCTAAGCAAATGTCCTCCAGTCCACTGGCCCATGCCCAAGAGGAAGCCATACCTTGTGTGGAATGGGCTCAAGAGAATTGTAAGATGCAGCTATCACATCAACAATCCAGCGAGACAATCTCTGCTTTAAAACAGGCTGTGTGTCAAAGCACACAAAAAGCTGCTCTAAAGGGTCTAGAGTGCTCAAAATAAACAGCAAAAATAGCATTTTCTGTGGCTGGCTCTTTTAGAGTGAGAACCAACAAAGTTGTAACCTGTGCTCTCAATAGCATTATTTAACATTGCAGTCACCTGGGCCGAACTGAATGCAGGATTTATAAACTGATAAAGAGTGCTTGTCCCTAGCTCACTTTTACCTGATGCGAGTGCAAGTAAGAGAACTGTCTTAAGGGAGAGGGCGTCCAAGGTAGCTGACTGAAGTGGCTCGAATGGAGGGCCTATTAGAACAGGACCAGAGATAGATCCCAAGCTGGTACTGTGGAAGGGTAGGCAGGATTCAGCTTCTTTTCAAGAATTTACACAAAACAACATTTTTACTGGATGATTATCAGTTTCACCATGAAAAGCAGTTATAGTGGCTACAAATATTTTGAACATAGATGTGTGGCCACCATCTAAATGCTCTTGTAGAAAAGACAGAATAACTGGACCATTCACAGGGTCTGCACCACAGGGGCTCTAGAATCAGTAATAGAACTCAACATGCATTGCAGATGTGCATCTGATGCTGGTGTGATACAGCCAAACATGCAAACTACACAAATCTGTGTTGTAGTGCCAGATTGAGCCCCCCACCTGTGACAGAATATACAGCCCAACAGAACAGATTCCTTCTATTGCCTGATCTTGGACTCTACTTGATGCAAACATTTCAATGGTGGGAACACCTAAAGTTGACTGTGTGAAGGAGAATAACACAAAGAGTGGACAAAGAGTGTCCTTTGTTGACAATAAAAGATCGACCTCTGCTGCTTTGAATATGTTCCATATCATATCCACTTCTTAAAATGTAATCTCTTCTTCTTAAGAACTATCCTCCTGCCCTAAGGTGCGTTTCCCGAACAACGATGTAAATCGCTGATTAACCACCATAGTATGATGCATTGTTTTGGAAACGAACTAGCTACACACGACTGTTTCCCAAACACATACGCATCTCCGTCGTTTGAACCACATAAGTTCAACAACATATAGCCATTGTTAATGACGTCACACGCATGTGATGGAGGAATGACTTTCCGAGATCTCCAAGATGCTGCTGTATTGAACATGACATGTATTGACTCATTTATTATTTTTGTTCATTGTCATTTTGCTTTATTTGATCTTTGAATCATTGCGGGTTCCTTCTTACATCATCCCCCGGGGTTCCCTTAGCCATTTATGCACATGAGCACTTTTCAAAAACATGCAAAAATACGCATTTAAAAACACATTTTATATTTAGACAGAATGTAAGATAAAGATAGTAATGCATGTTAGTTTGCTTCTTGTGCCCAAGAGCATATTTATAAAAAAGCCCATATATCTTACTAACAAGAAACTATGCTTCTAACCACAGGTCCAAAGCTGTAGTTCTAACCACATACGCTTGTGACGTTGACTGCGAATGCTCGTTTGAAATATGCGTTCGGGAAACACCGAATCTTCAAACTGTGCTGGTAATGACGGAACTTGTGACCATAGTAGACTAACCATGTTTTTGGGAAACGCACCCCTGGACAGCATCGCTAAGTGCTCCCCAGCCCATGTTTGCTGCATCCATTGTGATTTCTTCTTTTTATCTGAATATCTGTCCCATTTTCACACCCTGTTCATATAGAGCTACACTTTTCAATCAGCCTGAGCTGTGGAACAGCTTAGACACGAACACCTTTTTTTACTCATCACCAGCAAAAATGTCATGCAGCATCTTCCTCTTCCTCACATTTTTTATCAGAAAGTTCAACAGAACAGTGTTTATTTCAAATAAAATTCTTTTGTTAAATTGCAAATGTCACTGTTGATCAATTTCAAATCCTGGCTCTGAATTTAGAGGGGTGGTTGACTGTTTTTTTAAGGCTTGATTTTGTTCATATGGTGCAGTCTACCATGTTAATCGCTGTAAAAAAATTAGTTATTTTTACAGAGAAAAACTTAAAATGCTACTGTAAAAACCTGATAAATGGTTAATGGCAAGTTCCTGTAAATGTACAAAAATTCACGTAAATTGACGTTCCCAGAATTCCCTGCATTGCATTTCAAATTTAGTTTGAATTTAATATTTCTTTTTAGTTTTTCTTTTCAGTTATGTTGTTAGGGTTGTTTGCTACATATAAAGTTGTTAAATTAATGTTTATTACATATTTCAATTTAAAACCATCAAACCAGTTTTTCACCGTAAATTTTACAGGTTTTTTTTAGTGTGCTTTTATTAAAAAACAAAAAAAGCTTCTTTTTTTAACACAATTTACCTTGATTCTACACTGCCATGTCCCTTCTCCTATGTACACTATGATTTTTTTCTGAATTGACCAGTTTCATGAATCCCTTCCCTCAGAAATATGCAATGTACTGATTGGCTAGCTGGCTCAGTGTGTTGTCATTCGCTAATAGACCTAGAAAGAATACCTATCTGTCTATACACAAAGTGTATTATTGGAACACGGTTCATTGATGGAGCTGATGATCTGAATGACAGAGATGCACAGCAAAGTGTGTGCAGAGCAGGGAATGCAAGTGAATCCATCAGAATCATTAGAAGACAGATTTATTTTTTACTTTTGACAGCATGGCAACAACTCTTCCTCTTCTCTAAAGCAGCATAATATGGCCTTGCCCCCTTTGTTGCATGTTCTCAGGGGTGGGGTTTATGTAAATTTTAGGGTTTGTGATGTCACCAACCCAGGAAGAACCTAATTGTGGTACGTACAAGTGTATTTGTATGCATATGCACTGTAATATCTCAGTTTTCACTGAACATACTGCATCATAACTTCGCAGATATTGCTCAAACTAAAATATTACACACTAACTAATGTTAAATAAGTGAACTCGCATTCAATCATCCCTTAAAAATATTGAAAATGGTAAAATTGCTAGAAATGATCAAAAACAATTGCTGCATCCACCTCTAGGAAAGAAACTGTTTGAGAGAGAGAAATGTGTGCATGTGTGTGCTGTGACACTAATCTTCCTGCCTAAACTAAGCAGATCTGTCTCTAATCCCTGCCAGTAACTACACTCCTCTTTCTGTCATTACATATCTCTCCACCCATCCACAGTGTATTTTGCCTGCTCTGCCCCTATTTTTATCTTCTTTTCACTTTCATTTGCCTCTCTAAGAACCATATTTAAGGACAGTTTTGTTTGTAGTGTTACTTATCTTTCATCTTATGAGTATGCCAACAGAAGAGGTGCCCTGCAGTGGACAGAATGTATAAAACCATCCCCACTTCTAATGAGAGTTCCACTGCTGGCTCTGTGTGTGCTGATAGATCTGGGTCAGTGGATCTGTCAGGGTTATCCAAGACACTGAGAGCGGTGCTGATTTTCAGACACACTCCCAAAGGAAACCTGTCTCTCTTTGTAAAGACTTCCTCTTGACTAGGACATTTTTTTTCTTTTTTAGACAAGAAAGAACAGTACAGAATGGGGAAGCCATTTGGTTTAAATAGGTCATGTCATAGTTCTCAAGATGTTTTTCTTTAGTTTATTTTAGAGAAAGATATATTAGTGTCAATAGCGTAAGGTAAGCATAAGGTATAGCTTACAAACCTTTTCTTTTTGTCAGTTTATGCAATGCTTCATATTTGAACTAAAGTTTTTTTCAATATCTTTAGCAGAAAATGTATAGCTCTGATAGAAAGTAGTGTGTATTTTAGTTTTTTTTTTACTTTTAGGTTTTGTTATTTAATTTTATAGTATTATATATTATTTATATGTTATTTAATTGTATTTAATGTTACAATTTAAAATCTAAACATAAATGTAAAGTTATTTTAAACTTGAATAATATTTCACAATATTTAAGGTTTTACTATATTTTTATCAATATGCCAAACTTTTGATCAGTAATGTATATTACGTAACTAAAAAAAATGTTTTTTTTTTTGTTTTGGTTCAGCTAATAATACATATTATGGTAGTTACTCAAATATTGTATCTACAATATTATCTTTTGAAGAAAACAACAATCATTTGAACTCACATCTGCTGTAATGTCATTAAACTTTGTGATGAAGGCATGTTTGACAACATCCACTGCTATCTCTGAGGCGATCACCATACAAACATCAGGAAACAATACCCATAGATGATCTATAACCAATAAACAATGATTAATACACACATCAATGTCATGTATATGTACAAACTCGTTGTTAACTGGATACCTGGATTCCAGGAGAACTGCTCCATGTTTCTGAGACAGACGATTAGTAAGAGTGTGTAATTTGTAAATCTTTCTTTAATGTCTATAGTGAGGAAGACAGAAAGGTGAGACAATTCATCAGTGACAATTTGAGATAGACGTGTTTTCATTAACTCTCTATCCGTATACATATATGGACCTACCACTGTTGGACATTTGGAAGAGGTTGTTTTTCTCAAATTTTTTGAATACACTTCCTTTGATCTCAACAAACTATATAGAGAGAAAAAACACACGCATGAATATAACCCCACAAGAGGAGGCATAAGAGTGTGAAAGCAATCTGTAGTGCACTTAATGTAATTAAACCAAATAAACAATGTTACTGTCGAGGTACTCACATTATTAGACATCATAATGGTGAGTAGTGACTTATTGTGTGAATTGAAAGCCACGTTCAGAGTAGTGGCCTGAACCATAATCAGAATGGCATGTAGAACTGGATTATTAATTTAAGCAAAGTTATAACCTATGACTGAAAAATCAAATATAAATATAAAATATAAAAAACACAAAATGTAAATAATTGTAAAAATAATTAAAATGTAAAAAATGCAGAACTTGCTAAATCTTTAATTGTGTATCTGTGTATTAATTTTTAGTATCAATTGTACTCACTTTGTATTAAATATATGCAAAAAATATATTATATATATAATTTTATTATATACAATATAATTTTATTTATTTAAATTGCTAACATTCATTTTTTATTATTTTTTATTATTTATCTTTATAAAATGATCATTATTTACATCCAAATGTGACTATTAGGCATTTGAAACAAAGCAAGCGTGAAGGATACAGACATAGAGAACTGCCATGAAAAAATGTGGGATGACTCCTATATGAGCTCTTTTTCTCTCTTTAGGTTCTGTGGCAGTCCAGTACAAAGCATCCAGAATATCCTGACCGAAAGATGAAAACAAGCGATCTGCCACCTAGAGGAGAAACAGAGAGTCTTCATTCTACTACTGCTAATATGATAGCAACCAATGATGAGCGTTGTGATACTTTACCTCCAGCATGTTGTAGATGATGTAGAGTTTTATGACAGACTGACCCCGGATCAGGTGGTACATCATGGAGTAATCCACATAATGCATCATGAAATAACACAGAATCATGATAAAACCCTTCAGAACATCACAAACCTGGGCAGGCTGCAAGATACGAGATCCACTGCACACACACACACATACAGAGAAACACACATGAATGAGAAAAAATATGTTCAGGTTAAATTGGCTCCACAGACATTACACAATGGAAGAGTAACTGATTGTAATCACAAAACAATTCTATTAGTTAGATCTTCTTTATACACACAGCCACTGGGTTAGTGATCTTGCGTCACACACTCAGTGGTGCATGCATCATGCTAAACACATGATTTGTGCTGGGGGAAGATCAGGAGTGTAAATGTAGACAAATGCATACATAGCCTTAAAAAATTTTGTATTTTAATGGAAACGGTTAATTTATTCGAAACTGCTAAGTAACTTAAATATAATTAAAATATTTACAAAGTGTAATTATTTTGTCTAACAACAATTCCATTACAAGTTTTACTAAATGATAAAGTAATAAATATGAAAATTCATGACTGGGTTTTGGTATGGTATAGTTATTTACATTTATACATATATGCTGAAATCACTAAATGCCACTGAAAGTCCACTGTTTTTGGATTACTAACAAGAACAATATAAGATGTGCATTCACAGGCTCAAGAACTGGATTTAGACAGCTATTTGCACAGAAACAGCTGTCAAGAAATGCAGATATGACTAGGATTATTATGATTATGTGTTTTTGCATAAAATGACCCAAACTTTAAAAAAAATAAAATACAAATACGATGTTACAAAACACTTCTATTTTAAATAAATGATTGGTTTCCACAAAAAATAAACTGGCTGAATTACTGATAATAAGAAATGTTTTTTGAGCACCAAATTTACATTTTTTAAATGTATTGAAATACAAAAATTATCATTCTGTTTTTAATGGCTTTTTTTTTTTTAAGTCAATGTTACCTTTTTAAAATACTACTATTAAGTGCTTGTTACTAAACAAAATGCACTCAGTGTTAGTATGCGGTGCTAACAGTACATACAACTATTTACATTATTATATTGCATTAATATTGTTTCTTCTCCTATCATAGCATTCACTTGTTGAACGTGACCACACTGCCATCCTGTGACCGATCATGCAAGTACACCCTAAACACTGAAAGAAAAACAGGAGAATTCTGGGAATGATCTCGGATGATTTTAGTAGTCCAGGATGAAATCAAAAGCACAACAGTGCAAAATTAGACAGCTATGGCAACTGAAGCCTAGCATGTGTGTGTGTGTGTGTGTGTGTGTGTGTGTGTGTGAATGTGTGTTTGTACGCAGCCGCTGCAATCATACCAGCACGGGTGTGTGTGCTTAAAGCAGCTGCAGTCATTTTTTTTCTGCATACCTGCTCTTTTTGCAGTAGGGGCATATACTAGCCCTGCAGGCAGAAGAATATATAGTGAACAGCAGCTACACCTATTCACACAATCATTTTGGACTTACTTGTGTGTAAGTGTTCAGTGTTTCTATGTAATAACACTGAAAGAAAAAGTTGGACAGCTCAGATGTTTCGACCTGTTAAGATTTGCAGAATATTATGAAAGTACTACTTTTAGGAATATTCCTCCACGTATCCTGAATACAGCATTTGTATTACCTGAGGCCACAGCAGGGCAGTGTCAGCAGTCTGATTAGGGCCAGCAGAACTCTCAGGGGCAGCAGAGTGAACACGTACAGAAACACATCCAGGCACAGGAAAAACCCAAACATCATCAGCTACAGAAAGAAAAAAAGAGAGATCAGTGATGTCCTGGACGTGGTACGACGTACTTCAAAGGCTCCAAAATGAACACGTTAACTTTAATAAAAGTAGTAGATAAAACTTTTTTATTCCATATGATGCAAGGCAATGGCCAACATTCTTTAAAATATCTTATTTTATGTTTCACAGAAGGAAAACATTTATAGGTCTGGGACAATTGTTTTTTTATTTTTGGATGAACTATCCATTTAAGAACATTATTTTTGCATTTAGGCTTGGTGGCAGATAAATCAGGTTTAATGCACAGAGGTTCTATGCAAAAAAAAAAAGGATACTGTACAGAAGACTATGCGTTTGTGTTTGGTACCTTCTCCAGTTCTTTTGGAATACGCAGGCAGGTATAGACCCTCTCTCTCCGCTCGGTGTATTTGGCCTCATTGTGTTCCAGAAAATATCCCCTAGTCAACTCAGCGCTAATGAACCTTACAAGAGAGAGATCTGCACACAAATAAACACACATAAATGTGTTGTCCAACACAATGAAACCATTTTACTCATGATTTAGCATTATCCTGTCAACACAGACATGTAAAGCATAGAAGCTCCAAACTTGTGTGTGGAAAAAGAGGTTGAATAAATGTTGTTCATTTCTCTCATATGCACACAACAAATAAACATGCACTATTATAAAATACAGAGAGTCACAGTGGTAACCTAAAGTAGGTTTCAGAAGCCTCCTCTTGTATAAATGCTGAACTAAACACTTATTTTCTAATATAAGATACTTAAATTTGCTAAATAAAGCAGGCAAATTAGCTAAATATTTTTGAACAGTGCCCTATTTTTAAATCTTTGCCCGTTTTAAATGAATGCTCATGATCTTCTTATTGTGCCAGCAAAATAATTAAGCATTTTAAATGACAAAACGAGTGTTCATTTAAATAATTAATCATTCTTTCCTTTACATTTTTCCAAATTTTAAACTTGGTTTAAAGATAAAAATTTGAATTCCAGATTTTCTAGATCATTATTTAAACCTAAGAACTAATTCAAGCAATCTTCTCACAAAGGCCCAATAAGCTAATTTTTGCATTATGTTTATAATATTAAAGCAGCAAAAGGATCGTGATTTACAGCAGAGCAGATCCATCTATTTAAGCAGAACAGAAAGCACTGTGCTGTTTTTAGGGCATGTTTATGTTGACCTAAGGCCAAATGTGGTGCGATAAGGGCACGACAGATGAACAGCTCACATTGTGAATGAGTTTTGTGGCCAACACACACATTAGGTTCTATTTTTAACAGTAACAGAGTAGGATAAACTGGAGAATGAACACACTAAAAGGGAAAACAAACAGAGTTAGAGAGCTAAAGAGATAACAGCCTCTCTTGTGTGTGTGTAAGTGTCTTATAACTGGGTTGTATGACAAAGTGATTAAATGTGTCATCAAATGAACATGACAACCTCTAAAAGCTTGTGAAAAGAAGACCTTAGCAAAAGTAAAAAAAGAGCTCGGTTTCATATGTTATAGCTATTTAAAATGAGGTAGCTCAGATAAATTGACAGCCGAAAACCCTTTCTTGTAATAATAATAAATACACTTCTTAAATATACCTTGAGATTTTAATTTAATATTTAAATAATTTAACATATTTGCATGTTTACGATTCTTGGGTGTCGATTTATGGTCATATGACACGCAGGTAAACAACTAACATCAATTAGTCTAATTTATTTATGTAATAAAAATTACGTATTTTACATTTAAATTATATAATTACCAGCTTTTCGTTTATTCGCAACACCCTGGACTGCAGTTCCCTCATGAATCCCAGGAGTTTGCAAACCCGTTTAATAATTATCCTGTTGACCCAACTATACCATAAATCCGGTCCATAATTATTGTTTGCTACCTGAACCGTGGCAAAAGTGTTCTACAATACAACATGAATACGACATGCACACTGCACCTAATAGATTTTAATTCATTTATTTGCATTGCATAAGAACATAACACAAAACGAACACCTAATTTAAAGTGTAACACGCTTTTTTTCCCTGCAGGAACCATGCTTTATACAAAATTGCATTAATGAGCCATGACCACACCAGTGATACACGCACATTATTATAGACATATGTTGTCTCTAAATATGCATGCTAAACATTATCACCATTACATAATCTTACTGTTCCTAAGCAACTTCGTGCAGACACGAGAGAAGTTGATGCTGCTCTGGTCTTTATTTACACCTGATCAGCTGTCTTGATCCTCACGCTTCCAAAGTTAGTCCCATTATACAAGAGGCTAAACGTGTCACATGAGCCACACTGGTATTTTTGGTACCTTTAATAAACCGAGAGATGCTGAACTATCTGATCTTGTTAAAGATAAATAAGCTCTGGTGACTAATGATGCTTCAGACGGTAACTTATTGATCTCTATGTGTGTGTCTGTGCTAAACGAGCCTAGTAGTGAGCCGCCCACCTTACTAGACGGTATTTTGACGCGTTCGAGCGTTTATATCAAACACTGCTTACCAAGACCATCACACCGTGTGTGTTATGATGCCCGTACATGCTGTCTAGACAGCTTACAGGGTTAAAAACAGTGTTTGCAGTGCAGGGAGCCGCTGTCACTCTTACCTGACACATTGCTCTTTCTCTCCTTGCATTTCGCCTTCCTCTCGTAAAACCCCAGAGTTTCTGTGAGGTCTGACGCAGGGGCTTGTTTCTCTGTCTTTTTGACGCCGCCGAAGAGTCGTTTCTCTCTCTCCTTATCCTCATTTTCAGTCTCGTTTTCGTCCGCAAGACCAGCCGCTACTGAGTCCGCCATCTTCCCCGCAGACACAACATTCAGGCGTCACAGCATACGTCATTAAACATGACTACAATTCCCATAATGCAGCTGGTAAATATTATACACATGCAAGTAAGCCTTCTTAAATGCGTTTAATGATTTTGTTCTGCTCATATCCGTTTTGACTATTAGGCGATAGAAACATTAAAATATGGAAAGGATGTGTTTAGAGGTAACGTTAGGCCTACTTAAGAAGCCAAGTTCAATTCCATATGACTCGGATTATTATTAAAAGGAAAGTTCACCCAAAAATGAAAATTATGTAATTGTTATCATTTGTTATTATCACCCTCAAGTCATTCCGAATCTATTTTTTTTTTTTTTTTTTTTGTGAAATGTCCAACTATTTTTATCAGTGGTCACCAATACTGTTTGCTTACATTTCTTGCATTAAAGTTTTCCAGGGGAACTTCATTCGAATTAGAAATTTAAAAAGCGATGATATATAATTTCAGAATTTCTATTTTTAGATTAACTCTCATACAGTGAATTTGTACCACGTTTCTTTGGCCACTAGAGGGAGGAAAAGAACCAGAGATTATTTTCGCATAAAATAGGCCCAAAGCCTTCCAGTATATCTATTTATTTAGATTATAACAATGAACATTACTCTGTGTTCTTGATTATGCTGTTTTTACTACATTGATACCAATAACCAAACACACAAAGTCTGATATCATAACCAAACACATTTTATTAATGCAAATTATTGAAAACCATACATAAAATACACAACTAACAGCACAAATCTGCATGTGTTTTACAATATGCATTAAAATTTAGAACAATAAAGATATCTGCATTTATGCTCGAAACGCTATAGCGTTCACAATGAGACTTTTTTCATCCGGTTGTTGTAGCGAAACCAAACAGTACGGTACAGAATGAAGCTGAGACATCCACTGAGCTTTAAAAAAGGGCAGAAAAATTCTGATATGAAATGATTTGATAGATTTGTATATTTACAAGACTTGCAGTATCTTTTTTTTTTCGGAATACTTAAACTAAATGGTTGAAGCTGTATGTCTCAAGTATGGAATACCGTGTCACACCAACATAAACGCTAGCATGCACACACACACGCGCACACACACACACACACCTTCTCTCCTGCAATTTCTCCTGTACACTTGAAAATACCCCTATCCCTTGACAGCACCGTTGCCATAGCTACCCAATGTCAGATCACATTACTCCAATTGCGGCGTTGCCATGGTATCAGGCTTACTGTCTTGGTTGCTAGGGTGCTGGCCATTCCAGGAGCTGCCGTTTCCAAGTGTCGGTGAGTTGGTGTAGTCATGGAGACCGTCATCATGGAGACCGTTGACAGGGTCGTACTGTTCGTTCTCGAGGCGTGTGATCAAACGCTCGTCCACGTCACCCAACTCCCCTCCCATTAGAGAGGGCTCCCCTACCACCATCACATCCTACAGCCCGAGAGAAAGAGACAGACAGAGAGAGAGAGAGAGAGAGTTGACATAAACAGAGACGCGGGGGGTCGAGTGAGAGAGAGAGAATGGCGGGGGAGTAGAATGAGAGAGAAGAACGACAGAAGCAGAATAATTTATGGCTGTTATTTTCCAAAACCTGAACTTGTAATATAGCTAATGCAAGCATAGAGTAATAAATTTGCAAAATTAAATTACAAAAAGATGTGCATAATAAGCAGAGCTGGGTAGTAATCGATTACATGCAATCTCGATTACATAATCAGATTCCAAAAATTACATATACTCATAATTAAATTAAATGACATTTTAAAATATTCGTAATCACAATACATTTACTTTTTTGTTGATAACATGATTATTCACACATTATTCATAATTTATCATCTGAACTTTCACCTAATATATTTAATTTAAGTACCCCTGATTTTTTTTTATTTTTATAAATATTCGATAATATGGTATCACATTTGCGTGTTAACTGTTCTCTGACATTGCATGCAGGTAAACAAAACATAATTCATTTTAGATAGTGTTTTATTTTGCTGTTTGAAACTTTTATTTTAATGTGATTTTTTTATGATTTAATTAATTATTTACTTAAAAACTCACAAACCCCCTGCAAGTACCTTTACGATCCTAAGTTTGGGAAACCTTATATGGTCATTTTTAATGGACTTTATAATAATAATTACCACAAATGTAATATATTCTCTTACACTATTGCATTTTTTCATCAATATGGTACGAGATTATCTAATTTAAATCTATGCGAAAAACAAGTTAGATCAAAAGTAATCTAAAAGCAATCAAAAAGTATTCTGATTATATCACCTGAAATGTCTAATGTCATATAATTTAATCCACCCAAGCTCTGATAATATTTTTACATAAATAGAAAAATGTGGCATACCCACAAGCTTTGTTAAATGCGCAGTCATACACACACATGCACACAGACTCGTCTCCACTAGCTCTTTAGACTTAAATTAGATTTTTAGTTTCAGATAAACAACACCTAAATAACAACATATGTGCTAATTAAGCAAATTTGCATTGCTAAGTAGCTCGTTAAGACAGCACATGCTGCGTGATAACTGTCTGCATGTGTCACTCACCTACCTAAGCTCCGCCTCCAGCCACCCGCCACCCCTCGTTTCCCCGGCGACACGTTTAGGCTGGGGACCAGAGACGGACAATACTAATTATCATCAAATCAATTACGGCTAATTAGTCTTAATTACAAACAAATTAATCAGAGTAGACAAACAACTACATATTTTTTAAAACATTACTCTAACATTACAAATTACAATCACACTGGAAACTGATTGTTACTTATTATAAACAATAATACAATTCAGGTATCTATTTTATAATACATTGCATAGAAATATTACAATATGAAAAAAAATAAGATGGGTTAATTTACTAAGCTGCTCTCTCTGTTTTTCCCTCTCTATACTGCTTTATGTTATTCCTTTACACACACTCACACACACGCACATATATATACATACATCCAGACATTCTCCATATATCAATTTTAATATATCTCTCCTATATGATCTTTTTAGTGTGGGCCACTGCTTCTCTGCAAGCATCTACAGTATGTTCGGAATGGCATACTAAGTGCTGAATACTGTGCAATATGTATTTTATTTTACAGTTTGCATTTTGCAAGTCCGGTTAAATTTGTCAAAAGAGTTCAAGATTGCAACTAATATAACTTTATAATAACACTGGAAATGGAGGTTGGTCCAAGTTTTGGGGCATTTACAAAATTAAAAAAATAATTGCAACCTTGAGAAAGTCACAGTTCCATTTTTGTAAGTTAGTAAGGTAGTTGTTATGTTTAAGTATTGGGTATGCATGTTAATAAGCAACTAGTTAAGAGACCCTAAATATATTTCAGCAATAATAAGAAAAGTATGATAGTATGGTATATATCCATTCCGAACATAGCTTTATGGTAAACCTATGTGCCTATGTGATGTACCTGTGAGGGTAGGCTGAAGTTATTGGCTGGGCTGCGCTTCTTGCTGTTTCCTGTGCTGCTATTGGACGCACTACCAGCTGAGTTCCTCCTCCTCCGTCTCTTTGTTGCTGGTTTGGCTGGCTCTGCTGTCAATCAAAACATAAAAGCAGCATAATGCAAACTGAAGCAATGTTGCATTCCATTGAATTGCATTAAATTAATATGTTCAAAAAAGGGTGGATAGATGGATTAATAGGTGAGTGCCAATACACAGCATATTGTACCTTTTAAAACATTAATCAATACTGCAAATTAAACCGACAAAAGAGTGGCAGAGGTCTAAATAACATTATTCTGATGATATTTTTTAGCATGTATAGATAAAAAAACCAATTTGATTTGCATTTCCTGAGGGAAACGCCATTGCTTGCACGCCAACAAAAGAATAGTGTTGGTTTTATATATAAGGCTTCAGTTTTGAGTAAATGAAATGAAATGGCTTTGCCGTTGTCATGACACTGAGTATGTGTCTCGTTTTTTTTAGCCAGCTGCACACAGGAATTTTCACATAAGCTGAATTAGGAATCGCATACTAGCATAGTACTCTCTTAGTATGCTATTTTGAATTCAGCCATAGCTTTGCACATAGCTTTAAGGTTAAATATATGCAGGAACTGCAAGTTCAGTCACAATTCAGCATGCAAAGAGATGCAAAAAAGAAGACAAATCACAATACAGCATGCAAATACTATCATTGCAGTTGGTTATATTTTGAATGCAGAACATTCTAAAAGCATCAATATGACATTTTTATTTTATTGATTCTGTTCAGGTTGAAGTAAATGTTTTATTATTATCATTAAATATTTAGAGTAATGATTGTAGAAGAAACCCTAACTAGAATGTTTGGGGAATTGGGAAAAAAAATGAAAGCGCATAGTAGAGCAAACATACATTTTTTGGAATTAGAAGGGAATATTTCTGTCTTGAAGCTGGGCGAGGGTCCAACTGTAATGAAAGAAATTCATAACAGTCAAAAGACATCACTCAGGAACAACATTAAGAACATTTCAGTAAATAATAATGAGGATGAAAAACAGTAAAGAGAATGGGGAAAAGAGAGGAACAATGAAAGAGAGTTGCCTGAGAAAAACAATAAGATTATTGTTCAGTCAAAATTATTATTTATTGTCACAGAACAGCAGGAGGTAGTTCTTTAAAAAAAAAAAAAGACCAGTAAAATAGCACATAAATAACAACACAAGGTCAAAGCCTCTATTAATTACTGCAGATCAGAAAACCCTTAACAGCCTGTACTTAGTGCTTTGAAATGTTAATAAGGAATATGAAATATGTTTACAATGTACAAACTACTGTAAATTTAATGACATTGTGTAGCTCTTAAGAGGAGAACAACAGAAAGAAATTAAACGCTGGGGGGAAAGAGTAGCTAAACAATGCTGGTGTTTCTACAGACTATTTAAGAGAGAAAGAAAGCTGAGAGGAGACATGAAACAAGATAAGATCTAATGAAGAGCGTAGAAGCTAGAGTTATAATTAGCTAAAACTAAAACCATAAACAACGGTTCAAGGGCTTTTTTGTACATAATAAAAATAAAGGAATTAACACAAATATAACACAAGTACATATAAAATAACATACAATAAAAAAATATATATATATACAGTATCCTAAAATTTGTGAGGCTTGTGTGTGTGGACCTGTTCTTTTCTATATTATGGGGACTAAATGTACTCACAAGGATAGTAATATCAGTAATTTGTGGAAGAAAGATTTCTGTAAGCGGTAGATTTGTAGGGTATAGAGTACACAGTTTGTACATAAAGAACTATCATGCCTATGGGAAGTCACCATTAAAAATATGGAAACCCAACGTGTGTGTGTGTGTGTGTGTGTGTGTGTGTGTGTGTGAGAGAGACTGAGACCTGGTGGTGTTGTCATCCTCTGCCACTGGTGAAAGAGGCAGGTCTTCAGGCAGTCTCTGGGACTCAGTCCATATGTCTTATGCCTAGACATGAGCTCCTGCATCGGCTCTAGAATCACACACAACTACACACAAAACAAAAGAATCTTTTCACTCAGTTGTTAAGGCACATTAAAAATTATACCATCAGTGTTTGTGTTTGTGTGTGTATACGTGATTGTAACATACTCTGAGGTAGTTCAGTGTGAGGTTGGTAAGTCCCACTCGACTGATGTTTTTGGACAGTTGTTCCAGAGCTCCAGGGTCTTGTGCCTGACAAAACCACATACATACAGGGACACACAAGTCCATTTATTCTCTCTCTTATTTTGTGCTCCATCCAGATAGAGCTCTAATTCATTACAGCATATGTTTCCATAGCAACATCCTGACAGCTTAGCTAAAAGGTTTGGATGCTTTCACCTTGATTGATAAAAAAAGGACTGAAATGCATTTTGTTGTACCATAACCAACTACCTGTGAATGTATCGGAAAATACCTGATATTGCCAGTGTGCCAAACAAAATCCATGATGAACATAACAGGGTAAATCGTATTATTTAGAAAATAGCAAATACGTTTTTTAATTTTTTTGAATGATAATTGTCACGATACACACTAAAGGACATGGAGGAGTAGTCAGAGTAAGGTTTATTGACAAAGGGGCAAGGTAATGAGGCAAACAGAAGACACTGGAGGGTAGGGGCGAGGACGGAGAACAGGGAGATCCAGTTGGAGCATGATCATGGGAACCAGGTGTCCTTGCAAGGAGTGGATAGTGAATGGAGCGGTGGAGATCTGGAATGGAGGAAGCACAGCAAATAGTTCTGGAGAGTGAAAACAGAGATTCACGGAGTGAACGGTAGACTGGACGGTGAGTGCTAGTGAGGAGCGTGCTTTTGAAGGGGAGCTTAACTGCAGGTGACAGGTGCAGAGGATCAGAAGTCTGATTATTGGGTACGTGCGATTGAGGGTGCAGGTGATTGGAATGACCATGATGACTGAGACTGCATGACACTACCTTCCTCCCCAGGGGTGGCTCCTGACGCCCCTCTACAGCGATGGGGGTGGCCACGGCCTCTGGGTGTGGGGCAGTCTGGGTGATGCTGGGGAAATTCCTCTAGAAGCGATGGATCTAGGACTACCCAATATCATTCCTCAGGGTCGTATCCCTCCTAGTCAACTAGATACTCCAGCCGGCTGCCCCGTCGCCAATAATTTAGTATTTCCTTAACCAGGAAGACTACTGCCTCGTCTAGGCACTTGGGGGGAGGAGCTATGGCCGGTTTGGTGCTTGCTGTGACAGAGGAAGAGAAGGGCTTGAGTAGTGAAATGTGGAAGGTGGGGTGAATGAGATACCTGGCTGGGAGTCACAGACGGTAGGTGACCTCATTAACCTGCCTCTCCCCCTCTAACGGGCCGATGTAGTGGGGAATCAGCTTGCGGCATGGCAGGCGTAGAAGGAGGTCTCGGGTGGGTAGCCACACCAGATCGCCTGGGTGGTACTGGGGAGGATGAGAGCGTCAGACGTCCGCAAAGAACTTGTGTCTCCCCACTGCCTGTTGCAGATGTATGTGGGCCGAGTCCCAACCCACTCGCGCTTACGAAACCAGTGGTCTACAGCACGCAATGAAAAGGGGTTAACCCCGTGTTGGATTAATGCAGGGAATTCTGTGCGTACTCTGCCCAGGGAAGGAATCGGCTCCAGCTGTGCAGGTCTTCGAAGCAGTATGACCAGAGGTAGCGCCCAAGCTCCTGGATCTTCCACTCAGTCTGGCCGTTAGTCTGGGGGTGGTAGCCTGAGGAGAGACAGACAGTGACTCCTAATAACTTGAAGGCTTTCCATACACAGGAGATAAATTGGGGACCCCGGTCAGATACGATCTCCTCAGGCAAACCATAATTTCTGAAAGCATGTCGGAAAAGGCATTCAGCAGTGGAAAAGGCAGTGGGTATACCTTAGTGAGGGACAAACCTGCAGGACTTGGACAACTGATCTACTACCACTAGAATGCAGGTGAACCCCTCCAAGTTGGGAAGTTCCATTACAAAATACACTCCAATGTGGGACCAGGGTCGCTGGGGAACAGGAAAGGGAGGAGGTTTTTCTGTGGGCAGACGTCATGGAGTGTAAGACATGGCACAGGCTGACAATCCTCAGATGTCATATCAGGCCAACAGTATTGTGACTGGAGGAGCTAGAGGGTACGCAGGCTGCCTGGGCGTCCGGTTGATGTCCCCTGTTCGATACAAGATCGTGAATTTAAATTGGGTGAAGAACAGAGACCAATGGTCCTGATGGGGTTTGAGGAGCTTAGCATCCAGGAGTTACTGGACGTTTTTGTGATCGGTGAGTGAAGGTGTGAAGAGGAGTGAACAGTGAAGGGAAAAGGAGTTCCCACCAGCTAGTGACGCCACTCTTCCAAGGCTAAGTTTCCTGGAATAGAAGGCGCAAAGGATGGAGGCGGGAAGGCCCTCCGTGGTATTGGGACAGCAAAGCCCTTACGCTGAAATATGGCGCTTGTGGGTCTGGATGGCGCAAGATGGGGGCAATGCTAAAGGCTTCCTGGAGTCGCAGGAAGGCTCGCCGGGCTTTGGAGTCCCACCTCAGTGATTTGGGCTTCCCTCGGATCAAGGAGGTTAAGGGGGTAGTGAGTTTGCTGAAGTGGAGGATGAATGACCAATAGAAATTGGCGAAGCCCAGGAACCTCTGGAGTTCCTTGATGGTTTGATGGTCTGGTTTAGGCTGCAATAATCATTCTTTAGGGAGTTTGGCCCCAGGCAGCAGCTCGACGAACAAGCTCCCATGGCTGATGAGGTGGTAGTCGGGTGGCTGCCTGCTTACTGAACACATCCTGAAACGCCCAGTAGTCCTGGGGAATGTGATGCTGCTTCTGAGTCTACGGACTCTCTGCATTAGTGGACCCACCATTACTGGTGACGACTGCAACAGGAGTCAAGGCAGCACAGGGAGACAGTAACTGAGACAGGGGTCGCTCCACTGGGAATCTCACAGGGGTTCCACTTGACCATAGGGAAATGTGGAGCAGTGGAGATATGAAACGGAGGAAGCACAGCAAATAGTTCTGGAGAGTGAACACAGAGAGAGTTAGTCTGTCTTGATTCACGGCGTGAACGGTAGACCGGGTGGTGAGTGCTAGTGAGGAGCGTGCTTTTGAAGGGGAGCTTGATTACGGGTGACAGGTGCAGAGGATCAGAAGGCTGGTGATTGGGAACGTGCGAATGAGGGTGCAGGTGATTGGAATAACCGTGATGACAGAGACTCCCTGACAATAATCATCTAAAGATTAAAATACTATTGTAAATGTTAACACACTGCTAAAAACTTCACTCCGACCCAACAATACTGCACTCATTCAAACAATTCATGGCTCATGTGAGGCGAAACTGATTTGTACGCATAATATTTAACACACCCCATGTCAGAAAAAAGTAAGGACAATGTTTTACTTATGTTAACAATGATTGAATCACATGAAAGTTTACTAATGCAAAGGGAAGGAAACCTAATTTACACACAAAGTAACATAAAAAAAACATTTTAAGCAATGTAACTTACATTTCACTCAAGACACAAAATTATTAATTAACCTTCATCCTAGCAATCAATTCCATGACCTTGGAATTGCCAGCAAATAATTTACATTCAAATCTAATTTAAAGAATACCATTTTTGCCATTATGCCTAAAATTCCTAATTTGCTGCTTATTAATATTCATTAAGGTTGTTGTCAAGTTTAGGTATTAGGAATGTAAGGATGTAGATGGTCATGCAGAATATGTGTTTTATACAGGATAAGCACTAATAAACAGCCAATATGTGACCCTGGACCACAAAAGCAGTCATAAGTAGCAAAAGTATATTTGTAGCAATCGCCAACAATGCATTGTATGGGTCAAACATTTGTCATAGATTTTTCTTACATGCCAAATATCCTTAGCATATTAAATAAAAATCATGTTCCATTAAGATATTTTGTACATTTCCAACCATAAATGTATAAAAACTCAATTTCTGATTGGTAATATGCATTGCTTAGAACTTAATTTGGACAAATTTAAAAGCGATTTTCAGTTGATAAATCTCAATTATATATATATATATATATATATATATATATATATATAATTGTGAGTTTTTAGTCCAATTTGGTGAAAAATATATATTTTTGGACTGTTCTCAGTCTGTTTACAGTGGGGCAAAAATGTATTTAGTCAGGCATCAATTGTGCAAGTTCTCCCACTTAAAAAGATAAAAGAGGACTGTAATTTTCTTCATAGGTATACCTCAACTAACTTATTGGTAAATTCCTCTGTGAAATGAGTATTTGGTCACCTACAAACAAGCAAGATTTCTGGCTCTCACAGACCTCTAACTTCTTCTTTAAGAGGCTCCTCTGTCCTCCACTCATTACCTGTATCAATGGCATCTGTTTGAACTCGTTATTAGTTTAAAAGACACCTGTCCACAACCTCAAACAGTCACACTCCAAACTTCACTTTGGCCAAAACCAAAGAGCTGGCTAAGGACACCAGAAACTAAATTGTAGATCTGCACCTGGCTGGGAAGACTGAATCTGCAGTAGGTAAGCAGCTTGGTGTGAAGAAATCAACTGTGGGAGCAATTATTTGAAAATGAAAGGCATACAAGACCACTGATAATATCACTCCATCTGGGGCTCCACGCAAGATCTCACCCCGTGGGGTCAAAATGATCACAAGAACTGTGAGCAAAAATCCCAGAACCACACCCTTTGTTTTTCTGCAAAGGGACCAAGATGACTGATCATTGTAAATGAAAGAATGAATGGGGCCATGTATCGTGAGATTTTGAATGAAAACCTCAAGGACATTGAAGATGAAATGTGGCTGGGTCTCCAAATCTCAACCCCATAGAAAATCTTTGGAGGGAGTTGAAAGTCCATGTTGCCCAGTGACAGCCCCAAAACATTACTGCTCTAGAAGAGATCTGCATGGAGGAATGGGACAAAATACAGGACAGGACGTGACAAGTGGCCAGGTATGGTTTGCCATACCAGGAATTTGTGCTCTGCATTTAACCCATCCGAGTGCACACACACAGCAGTGAGAAGTGATCAACCACACACACACACCGTGAACACACACCCGGAGCAGTACCAGCAACATAATTCTTAAATTCTACAATCTGATTTTCATGGATTTTTTTTGTGTGTGTGTGTGCAAGTGAGAGAACTTGCACAATTAGTGGCTGACTAAATACTTTTTTGCCCCAGTGTAAAATTTTTTTAAGAACTTATAAAACGGTTGCTGATATCACTTCTGGTTTTCCTGCAATTGAAATCAATGGTCAAATCTAGCATATTGCATTATACAGTATTCAAAGCCGTGTGTTCTGTGTACGCTGCAAATTCTGGTCAATGTAGAAGGTCATCCAGGTTGCATATCATTTTGTGGGAGGAAAAACTAGGATTTTGGGAGGAGGATACTAGGATTTTCTTGATTCACATAAAAGTAACTCACATTTACAGCCAAGACACTGCGAGGAATAAGTTCACTGTAGTGTGTGATCGTGAAGTGCCATGTTTTTATTCTCATGAGGTCATCAAAGGTGAACACAAGAATTAGACGACCTTCTGTACACACCTGTAAAAAAAAGAGAGAACCAGTTCTTCAGTTTGTTTGTTGTTGTTTTTTTTTTTGTTTTTTTTATTTACCAAAAAAAAAAGACAACACTCAAAGACAATTAATTATCTTGTAACTTATGAAATCATAACACCGACTTGACCAGTGCACAACATGTGAGAGAATTACTTTGAACTATTTTTAGTTTTTCTTAAATTTAAAACAAATTAAATTATACGGTTCTCTCATTAAAGCAGTATTTTCAGCACAAGCAGGATTCTGTGTGGAACTCTGAACCCCAACATTCTGTTGCCGGGGGAACGGAGGGTAGCTGCAAGGTTGGCATAGCAACGGGAGGGATGTAATCCCAGCAGACACGCTCTGATCAATGCCTCCAGTACACACACACACACACACTTGGGAACTGTATCTGTATAACTTAGCTATAACATACAGTCTCCCGAATCAATATTTAATTCACAAATGTTAATTTACTAAAAAGCAAACGCTATGTTGGTCTTTGGGAACAAAGTATTCATGTCATATGATATAAATGATATAAGCTAGAGCATTCTATGCACATTATTGTAACACACTTGCTCAAAGACAATATTAGCAGACTTTCAATCAAGATCATCCTACAATTATAGTGCATAAAACTATAGGATAGAAAAAAGAGAAGCATTTTTTTGTGGATGAGCGAGGGAGGGTGAGAGAGAGAGAGAAAGAGAGAGAGAGTGAGGAAGAAGCCGAGAAAGAGCAGGAGGGAGAGGGAGAGAGTGGGGGTTATATTTTCCTTTTTTGTTTTGTGCAGTTCCAGCCCAGAATTCACAATGAGGAATACATTAGTGCTCAAAATGAGGAAGCAAAGACTCACTGAGCCAGACTTGTGTGTGTGTGTGTGTGTGTGCAGTACCTTAGTGAACGTAGGTTTGCCGTGTTGTGTTGTCATAGTACAGTGATGAGAGTCAACAGTAATAGTTGAGTTGTTGAACGACTCCTTTGTTTGTTTCAGCTCAAAAAACAACTCATAGACTCCTCCTTCGAACAGAGAACTGAAGTAACGAGGGATCAGGGTGCGCCCGATGGCTGGGGAAGAAGCAAGTAGAGTGAGAGAAACATACGTGGAGAAGAAAATTTCATTTTAAGGACATCAGTTGCGGTCGCTGATTACCAAACATAAGGCAGAGAATGGTATAGACTCCGTGCAGAGGTGTTTATTTATTAATGGCCATGTGATGAAAGAGACTCAAAGTTGGGCGACACACTGGCCGAACACCTTAACTGGCAACCGTAAATGTGTGTGTTTGTGTGAGTCTCTGTGTGTGGTCCCCTAAGAGTTGGAAACAAACAGGCTACTGAGTGCCGCAGGCATTAAGTCCAGCAGGCTGTGTGTGCGCTCAGAACAGTTAGTGCTCTGGAGCTGTCAATCACTGCAGTAGAGGTGTGTGAAGTCTGCAGGCCCATATTTATTTGAACACCCCAGACCTGTCAATCAAATCTCACCACATACACAGTGAATAAGAAATGAATGAGAATGAAATCCAGCACAACTATGTTCCTGTCTAACTCTAAACAGACTGAAATTCATCTAAAACCAAACTCTACCTTAGAAAGAGAAAATCAGACAAAGCGTGCAGATTTTATTAAGGTATTATTATTTTATTAGAATTTTATTAGTGCTTTAACATATATTCTACACATGTTTTGGTATAAAACAGTGTTTTACCTATCTTAAAGTGCATATAGCTCTCAGGTAATCATTTTAGCATATTTTGATGTTTACAAAATCCACCAAAAACAACTTAAGGAGATCTTAAAAATCTAGTTTAAACATAAGTTCTTACTTACTGTATTCATGATGATGATGATCAATGAACTGAATCATTATTTTCAAAATAGCTTAAAGGTAAAAACATTTTTATGAAGATATGAATTGAGAATTAAAATTTTTTATAGCCTTAACTAACCTTGCAAGTCATAAAAATCAAATTATTTACAGACATTGACACAAAGTCATGAGAATCAACAGAATTAAGAATAGAAATTTTTTTTTTAAATTTTGCTGTACTATGCTTTGGACAGTTGAAACCATTTAAGTCAGAAAATGCATTGTCATTGTGTGTATGAATTGGATTTTCATTTTTAATTAAATACATTTCTTCACGTCAAAAACCTAACCAAATGTTATATATACTGTATAGGGGGACCGACGGAAAAAGTTGAAGAATCTAAACCATTACCCACCACCTTTCAAACATCTATGCGCACATGATGGATATGGCTCTGCGCACACTTACTGTACGTCTTTGGTCCCTCCTCCAGGCAAAAAGAAAGAGTCAGTGTGGCATCTTCCTCAAAGAACTCAGTGCAGAATGCATCCCACCACAGAATATCACAGTCCTGTGGGATCACACATTAACATGCGTATAACACTGAGTGAGACAGAAGAGAAGCACAGAAGTACTTGGCCTCTGAATGACCCAAAATGACCATAATTAGGCCTGGCACAGTGATTACCATTTCAAAGCTTTCTGTTTATTATAAACACACACCCATATTGACTCGCCCCATTAAGGGCAGCAATTTACACCACAAATCCAGCCAACTACTGCCAGCCTGCTATTAAGATTCACTTGATTTTATTAGACATTATTGTACCAGCTCATGTACCACAATACACTGTATTTTGACAGCTCTTGCACTTTAGTCTTTGTGCGTTATCAACGTGTAAGGGAGTTATTAGATTGTGAGAGAGGGGTGTTTCTATAGGTCGTCGTTTCAATAGTTCAGTCTCTCTTAGCGGGATCTGTCAAATTATTATGGATACAGGTGTGCTGAACAGCATTTCATACCTCGGCTGATACGTTTCATTTTCCTACGTTTATTCACATAGCTTTTTCTGAGAATAGGCAATATTTTAAAAGTACTATTTATTGTGGATTATTTTTGCACACACACTGACAGCATCTGAAAAAGCAAATATTAACACAGCTTGTGCTGCAGTTCAAATCGGGACCTATTGAGGTAGAATATATATGTGTGTGTGTGTGTGTGTGTGTGTGTGTAGTCACATTGCACTGTTTGTCCGGTTTGTGTCTTATGGAGAGTACTACAATAAATCATGCTACTACATAAACATTATAGAACATCACCTTGCTGTCTGTGTTCCTGAAAACCGTCACATAATCAATAGCGTATTTGGTATTGTACCAAAACAAGGACTAATGTGTTGTGCGCTCAGTCAAATCCCATTTAGTGATAGTCCTTGAATAAGTTCAGCTTGTTAGTGAACATTGGGGTCACACTGTGGTGATGCGAAAGGAATAAATTAATATGTTAAAGTGATTTGTCCACTTTTGGCTACCTAGAAAACAAACAAACAAACAAAAAAGACCTATATGTTTAATCTATGTTAAAACGTGTAACATGTGGTAATAAAGAACTAATCATGGCTTTGGCAACCTTCAAGAGCGCTTTGGTAGCCTACGTGATGATTTGGCTCTTTCCTTTTTTGTGCAACAAAAATGACTTTAATTTTAATAATGTAATAATAATGTCACAGCTTTTAATGTATAAAAACAGATAGCCCATAACTTGCACATCACATCATGATGTAAAAATATTCAAATTGATTACAATTCTGATCTTCTATCTGCTATTATGGTATCCTAGCACTGATGCGCAATTGTGTTCTTATCTCCATCATTACCAACAATGTATATTTTGTAGCCTATAAAAAATATTTTTAAAAGGCTAATTTTTCACTAAAACGCTTATATGGAAATATCAGCTTTTTTGGGAACAGAATGCTGAGATATTATACACATTCACAGTTCAAGTCTTTTTTTTCTCTTTTTATTTATTTATTTTTTATTTTTTTTGAAAAGTGCAAATAATAGCTAATTTCCGTTTTTTTTTAACACTTTTTGTCATAAAGTAGGCTAATAATTGAAAGGCCTTTTTTCTTTCAAATCAGCTTAATTGACAGAAAAGTTCTTATAGATTGCATGATGACTCTTTTGATCTCTTATCTAAAATTAATGTTTCCTTTATGTAGTATTTAAGACCGTACATAAAATATGAAACTGAAAGTCCTTATCGCCTAGCTTTTGTTTTATTTTTAGTAAATCACTCACCTCAGGCCGGGACTGGAGCCGTTTGTTGAGCTCGTGCATCCGGTACTCAGGCTGCACCGGGTAGGGCGCGTGTCTCCGGTAAAACGGACCGAACGGAGAGGAGTAGAAGGGGTCGCGCGGCGCGCCGGTCATGGTTTCTGTTACCGACAGCGCGCGAGGAGCGCATCCACACGCAGCACGTGGAGCACGACGATTGTAAACATACACACACACACGCGCGCTCCCGGACACAAGGAGAGATGCGACTGTCAAATCACACGCGCGCTCTGCTGTGAGAGGAGAGGAGAGCAGAGGAGAGGAGAGAAGAGGAGAGCAGAGGGGGAGGGAGGACTTCACGAGGGGAAGGGGGAGAGACGAGAGAGGGGGTGGAGGGAAAGAGAGAGGCTCCTGTAAATTGGTGGGTCTTTCCTTACAGTACAGTCTGACAAGTTGGCCAATTAAAGCAAAATTCAATGGAATGCAATCACTGTTTGCTTTTTTTATATGTCGGATAAAACCCCCAATACCTTTAGCAACTACTGCAGTGTGTGTGGCATAATATAGTTTGCTAATGTGTAAATGAATTGCATACAGCATTGCACATATTCAATGCAGAGCTGCAACTACAGTGTGTGTGTGTGTGTGTGTGTGCTCTTCTCTACTTGTATTTTTCCATCTCTCTTTCTTTATGACTCACACAAGAGACTTGCTCTCCCACATACATACAGACACACACACACACACACACACACACATTCTCTCTCTATTGCTCCCTCTGCCTCTCACTTTCTCCCATTGTTTGGAGACATGTACACATTTTTTTCTTTTTAAAGATAATTTAATCATTCCATACATTTCCCTTTTATTTTATGCTCAAAATCTCTCTTATGTGATGAGATAGGACAGACATGTAGAGAGAGAGAGAGAGAGAGAGAGAGAGAGAGAGAGAGAGAGTCCATATGGATTCTATTACTCTCTTGTTTTGGGGG
>JAUYWG010000031.1:1269157-1313591 GCA_034779775.1 Enteromius afrohamiltoni
TAATATATATATATATATATATATATATATATATATGAATGCTGATTAAATTTCATTCTTTGGATTCTTTTGTAATTTGGAAAAGGTGTTTTCTGTGTTTAAAAACGGAAATGTGCACTTTTCATTTGCAAAACTCTTTTTAGGTTCTGTCGGCCAACTTCATCTAAAAATATTGCCAGATTTATATATAAATAAACCATAAAAAAATTCCAAGAACTGCATTTTTTTTTTTCTATGGATTCTGCACAAAGTGAAGCCCATTGTACTGGTAGTATAACAATGCTTACAAGCATACACAGAGAAGAATTATCATCAAGAGTTATTGACAACCAGTTAGCAGTCAAGATTCTAAAAAGTCAAAGTCTGTGATTCATGCTGTATTTAAAAGTATATTTAACAGTGGCAGAAAAGGAATAATAGCAGCACACATTCATCTACTCAGAAATAACACAAACAGAACTTCAGCTTCGCTTGCTGTATGCTCCTACCATTCACTATTCTTTAGATGTGACGTTGCCATAGCAACCTCAACTCAGTGACCTCGTTCTTTCAGCTCTGAAATTATGGGCTGCCCAGCCTGATAACAGGCAAAGAAAAAACAGAGATAGAGAAAGAATATTTTTTATCCCTAGTTTCTCTTGCTGTTGCTGCAATACAATGACATACTATAATTTCTGAAATTTTGAAGTAATCTTTCCATTATGAATCAACCACAAAATTCATGAATGAATTTATGACAATGAATTAATACAAAGTGACTTATTTAAAAAGCAGAATAAGAGGCCACATAACTTCCTTTGTCTACAATTAAGTGGAAATATGTTTTTACATTTATTATTGAACTTGTGACTCAAAGAATATTTCAAAATACTATTAAAATAAACGTATTTAATTACTCAGTTTAGGTCATATTGATTCCTACACTCTTAGCAATAAAGTTTCAAAAGCTGTCACTGTGGCAGTACCTTATCAAAAGGTACGTTTGTCCCTAGATGGTCCATTTTGGTGCCTTAAAGGTACATATTAGTGCTTAAAGTATACATATTTAAACCTAATAAGTACAACAGTGTACCTTTTGAAAAGGTACCGCCCCAGGGACAGCTTTTGTACCTTTATTTCTGAAAGTGTATAACATTTGTTTTTTCATGTCATGCCTGATAATAGGTACTCATCATAATGCACAATATGAATAATATATAAATATTTCATTCATAATTCTTTAAATCAAGCTGTTGTAAACACATGCAGATACAAATGTTGAGTGTCTTCAAAATGAATTTCCCAACTAATTAATGGTGTCTTATAGACAAACACAGATGATGACGATGATTAAAATGAACCAAAAATAAAACGAAATATTAGCTAAAAGTGAAACAAAACTCTTTCTAATATAAATATGATGTTGAGTTATACAAGCCACCTGCAGCACAAATAACTACAAATTAAGTGATTAATAAATTAATACAACTGAAACACCAAAATGATGCGATTTAAGCCTGGAAGAAATACATCTGCTGTTATATGCAGATAGGAGGATCAAAACAGGCTGATCAAGGGTTTCAGCTCAGCCTTGTGGTAAATGTTTTCTTGGCACTCATTCGACCCCTTAATACCATCTAGAGCATCATTTGAATACTGTTTCTGATTGCGTGCAGCCATTTATGGCCAGAGTCTGCTTGCTTTCAGATGCACACATCCAGCAGATCCTCAAGCAAACATCATCTGACATTAACTCCAGCGCACAGTGTCTTCAGATCTTAATCTAGAAGGACTGAATGAGGTAGAGTTGGAGGGTTTGTGCAGGCCTACAGAAGGTGCACAAAATCCAGCAACAAACAAAACCTGCTCATGAATGTTGCGAAAGGGCTCTTAGCTGTTGCATCATGTGGAATCTCATTATATTAATAAACCTTGAAAAAGCTCACTGCTGCACCCGTGTAACATTTTTATATTGTTTCATAATGCAGTATAAAATCATTAGTTTATTTATACCTTTAGTGAAAATGAAAAACTGATTAACGTACGCTTGTGCATATTCATTCAATGACAGCGGATGAATTAATATTACTCATCTAGCTCCTAAACAAATCATAATTTATTAAAGGCCACTCTGTATCTCTGTATTTACATTCTGTCTAATCTTATGTGCCAAGATGTATTGACTTCAATGACATCAAATGTCATGGTTGAATTTCCCTCAAATGAAAACAAGTCAGTGTTTACAGCGGTGCAACTCTCACAACTGCTTTATGGAGTTTTTGTCTACTGAACGTTTTTCAGAAAGACATTTCATTAGCTGAACAACTGCTAGGTAATCAATCTACAGTACAATCCCTCATAGCCTAGTTTTCTTTTCTACCCAATATCAAATACCTGCTTACTTTTGAATAAAGTTTTATTTATTTATTTTTGTCAGGCTACAATAAATGTATTTTATTTGCATGTTTACATTTTATTATTTTTGAATTTATGCTCATTCTATATACTATAAAAAGTCGGTTTCTGGCACAGAATAAAAAATAAAAAAAAGGTTATTCTGGAATCAGAATTGTGAAATATAAACTTATAAAGTCCAATTTTGAGTGGAAAAAAAGACTCATAATTCCAACACAGTCTCACGACCAATTCATACGTATTCATACGAGGTGCCAAATTCATACAAATTTGTTTGATCTCACTTGTATGATTTATATCTCGCAATTCTGAGGAAAAAAGTCTGAACAGCGATATAAAAAGTCGCAATAACCTTTTTTTGTTTTTTTATTCAGAGGCGGAAACCGGCTTCCATAATATACAAAAGCTAATTTATTATTTTAAAAATGATATGGAAAAAATGGTAAATTACATTTTGTACCGCAAAGTTTAAGTGCACCCTTGACTAGCACTCTTGTTCTGATGCGATTTGTGATACCAAATATGAATATGCATGTTCATATGCAGTATTTAAGAGTTAAAGAAGAGGGGATTTTCACTGAATAATGCTCATTCAGATCTTTTCAAGACATAGTAAGGCTTTTTGTAACATGCAATTCACATTCACTACATTTATTTAGATTTTATACTTTTTATTTATGCATACTTTTTTTGCATTTGTGGTTTTTGTCATTTTTGAATCTTAGACTATAATCCAGATTATCATTCACTTCTAACAGAGAAGAGCAACATGAACATTTTATTTAATCTCTTTTTTGCGCTCTGTGATTTCGGTTTGAAACAACATGACTGAATGATGTGAAAGATAGAATTTCCCATTTTTTAACACCAATTATCTTGACTTTCCAGGCAGCAAACAGCACTTCTCAACACTCATCTGGCCGTTTAGAACAGATTTATAGAGAAAAGTGTACCCTAAAATTCAAAGAAATAAGTGATTTCCTGAAATATCATTCTCAAGTGACACGATACATTATGCAAGTAACAAGGCATCTCTCCAAATCTCATTTGTGTCAAGATTTCTCCCTAGACAACATGTGGTTTTGTCTCAATCCTAATTATTAGATAGGAGAGAAATTGAAAGGTTTTGAAAATGTCAAAATTATAAAAAGTTTTTACCAATTATTATTTTCTATGGTTGCCACGTCAAAATTCCATTTAATAATTCCTGCGAAATAAACTCATTATGAGTTTAATGGGCTGTTTTTCTTTTCTTTTTTATGTCAAGTGCATCTCTTTTGTAACAGCTCAGGAACCCATTATCATTTTACTATTTCATCTAAATTACACAAAATTAAACACCCATTTCATGAACCATTTATTTTAGACCTTTGTTACAATAAAAGCCAGGTTGATAAAGAGAAAAGAGGCAATACTTTAGTGCCTCTAAATAAATACCTGTTTTTTTTACAAAAAAAGAGAAGAAAAACTGCATTACTTAGTAAAAGCACTTTTTCAATGTTGACTATTCTAGTCCGATTATAACATTTTTTTTTTGACTGTGGACCCAAGGGAGAACCTGTTATTAAATTAACCATCAGCGCCCCCCTATGGTGCAGACTGTGACTGTAACAAGACAGAGGACAAAATGAGCGCTATGAATCAGAATAAGTTTCATTGCAATTTTTTTTGCCATCACACTTACAAAACATGATCTATAACGTTTTTATGCAATTATACTATTTTTAATAACTACAGCTTACAGTAATTTGGTGATTAAATCAGCGTTAAGTCTGCGTTCAGCAAAACGTCCATATGAACAAAATCTGGTGAAAGTGTTTTCATTTTAGTCTTCTTTGTGTTGTTGCTGTCTCTGTACTGGAAACCTTGACACCAAAAAAAATTCCTTGTATGTGCAAACATACTTGCCAATAAAGCTCTTTCTGATTCTGATCTAAACAAAAAGGCAAAAGCATCACTAATGCAGAGACAGGAGTGTATTATTGGCTTGGCTTAAAGGAATTGGATTGTCATCCATCATCTTAATCATAACATCGGTGTAGCCTCCGTTTTTCCATCTGCAGTAACCAGCTTCATCAGAGTACCTGAAGGAGGTCTACTATCTCCCGTTGTCCACTTATAGAATAGCCTAGAACGTAGAAAACACATCATAATTTTCATCCACCCACACTTATAATATACAGGGTGGGCCGTTTATATAGATACACCTTAATAACCAACACAATTGGCAACACATTTTATAAGTGGTCAGGAACTTGTAAATAACTCATGAAAGAATAAAGTTACGTTAAAACCAAGCACACCGTTGTTTTCCTTGTGAAATATACTAATGTGCCACAAACAGGAAGTTAATATCACCAACCATTCCCTTTTTATAAAGGTGTATCCATATAAATGGCTCACCCTGTATATATATATATATATATATATACAGATGTTCCCAAACATGCATACTTACTCTGTTATGTACTCGAGTGGTGTCCAGGAACTGACATCACCATCCGGCATGAACTTTCTATTCATGGGTGTATCTAAAGTCACTCTAAAAGTAGTAATTATTAGTTGTCATTAAAAAACAAAAAGATTTGCATGAATGAAAATCAGCTATTATTTTGTTGTTCCTTACGGAAGTATTGCCACTGCAGCAGATCCCGGAGGAAGACCACTATTTGGGCCGCTCAGACTCTGACACAACTGATGTACCGCTGCCTTTGCCATACCATAACCAATGCATCCTACAGTGATAATGAGAGAGAGCAGGTAGATGAATGTACACATGTATTCATTAGGGCTGTCAGTTGATTCAAATGTTTCATCTAATTTATAACATGACGTGCCAATTAATTTAATTAGTAAAATTAGACTGTGAGATGATCCACAGAAGCTTATTTAAAGTCATTATTGTGGTAAATAAGAAAGCATCAAATAGACACTACAAATCAATGCAAAAAAATGTTTTATTTGATTCAAAATCACATTTATTACAAAAAAAAGTTTTGGCTATAACAGCCCAACATAAACCATGGAACATAAAAGATCATCTTTTGAGAAACATCGTTCTCAAACGTCACTGGTAACCAAAACTAATTATTTACCAACAATCTTCAAAATAGCTCTTGTTTGTAACTGACGACAGAATCAAAACTTTTGGGTAAGCACACACGCAGTGTATATATTACATATATAGACAGATTTGTATCAAAGATACTGTACATGTCAAGCAGTAGGCATAACCATACATACCTGCTGTTGGACCCAGTGCTGCTTTAGCCCCTGCCAGTGTGAGCAGCCCCCCCTCTCTCAGGTGTTTTGTTGCTAGGTGACTGCAAATGGTGGAGGTCCACACACTCTGCTTCCACATTAGATCAGCATTCTTATACAGAGCTGAGACGCAGAGAATGCATTTATACAAAGTTGAACCAATATAATAACATAATTGAAGGGTCATTCCAGCTGGAATCATCAAATGGTCCTCACCTGACCCCCTCAGATTTGTCAGAAAGAAATCTATGTGATGGATAATATGCCCAATAGATCATATACAACATTTCTGATCTCTACTTTGCATACTTTTTCGCAAAAAATCTGTAAAAAAAAAAGTTTAACCACGTTCAGACTGAAATATCTCCAGAACTAGTTGTGCCAGGTCCACGAAATTGTCTGCGCTAAGAGTCCTAGTCCAGAACTGCATGAATTACAACTCACAACACTGTTACTTAATTTACACCTGAAGGATGCCCTCTACTTTTCTTTGAAACTATTATTTAAAGGGTTTCAGATGTCTATAGAAACCTCAATTTTCAATGTATAAGCATGGTCTGATATGTACTATGTTTTTCACATCCTTTGATATCAGGCAACAGGGTCTTATGGATGTTAAGATATTAAGGTCCAAAAATGTTTAACATTCGTACAAACTAATTTACACCAATGTCCAGGGCAACATTTCCCATGAATGACAGCAGGTGTGAACATGAAACTTTTTTCTTTTGAAAGAGCATGTTCTTTTTGATAAAATATAAAAAAATGGGATGGGGTTTTGCCTATTTTTTTCTGTAATAATTAAAAAAATAATAATTGTTGTGTGACACTCACAACATAATGAGACTTTAGGGCACCCCCCTTGTGACAGTACAGTCACAAATTGCTTACATTTCAAAACTTAACCATGATACAAAATGTAACCGGCATAGCTAGATATGAATGCAATGAGTATTCATGCATAATAATACAATTATTTTTAACAATATCATTAAGGGATTTAAATATAGGTTAATTTAATTAAAATGTTAAAAACATTTATGTTATACATAATAATGTGTTTGTGTGTGTGTGTATGGTACATTATATATTATATAAAATGTTGTGCTTGACAGTGGGAGGCCTTAAAGTGGACTTAAAAGTGCCATAATTAATGTGTGGCTTTCTGTGGGTGTATTTATAAGCATATACTAACTTTTAGCCTTGGCACTGCCACCTGCCCAACCTCCAGCTACACACAAGATGGCATCAACCTTATCTTCACCTAACAGCTCACCGACATCAGCTGTCACCTACACAAAAAAGAAAGATAGAGATGTAACGTGCTTGAAAACAACACATGAAATTGAATAAATAAATTACTCAAATTAGCCAATAATCATTCCTAGTTTTAAAAATCTAAATTAACAATTAACGTAAAATTATTTAAAAAAAACTAGTAGCTCCTACCTGGCTGGCTTGCTCAGTGAAGGATTCAGTCATCTTCACTGTAACATTGGCACTGGCCTCTTCATTGACACTGAGATCTACAGAGGCAACCCACTGTAAATTATAATAAAAACAACTGGAATTAAATGATCCACCTTACATATGACAGGCCACAAGAAATGTATATTTGAGGATAAATGCATTACACTGTGACAACTGAATTAATAATTAACAACATTACCACTAAAACCCATGGAGCGTATCTGATGGCACACTAGAGAGAGCAATTTATTTTGTTTAGACAACTTACCCAGTTTTTAGCTCTGAAGTACTGCACACATGCAGATCCTAGAGCCCCCTTTCCTCCGTAAACAATCACTTTATGGGCTTCTGTAGCTGCCATGCTGTTTTTTTCTCTTCAGAAGCACATGAGAGACCTTGTTATGCAAAGAAAACAGCACGTGCGCCTCCTACTGGTAAAGAGGAGTGGAGCCGTCAGAATTTTACTAGTGTTGGTTTTTCAAACTTTTAACCGTGTTTGTATAAATCTACCATTCGTTTTCAACTATGATTTAAACAAAAAAAAACAGTTTATTGTTTTAAAATATTTACTTATACCAGTAAATTTTCATTTTGCACAACGGAGCGGATGTAATAACCTTTTGACCAGCAGGTGGCACTAGGCTGTGTAAATCGCTATTAAAAACAAAGACGAAGAAACTCGTTCTTCCGCAGGAAACTCCTAGCATCGCTAGCGTTCTATGACAAGCTTCCCATTTAGCGTCTTCACTAACTTGACAGCGTATGGTCACTGAGAATAATATTTAAGGTTTAGCTGAACTTCTCTCTGAGAGAGAAGGCAGTGAGATATCCAGGTAATGCTCAAAACTACTTATTTAAATTGTGGATGTGTTGCTGCATGTTTTATGTGATGCAACGTTACCGTTAACGTATTGCGGATATTGTATTTTTTGTTACTTATATTAAAGGTCTTTTGAAATATAAAGGTTTAAACATGTTAGATATGTAATATGTTGGCGTTTACTGTAAATTGGTCATTTAACTCAGTATGTTGGAGATAAATAAACTTCCATCTGACCTGAAATATCTCTACTAGGCTGTGCATTAGATTGATATAAAGGTGAGAAATGAAAGTTATGGATACACAGTCAACGTCCACCTCTATCTATATATACAAAACACTGTTCTTTACAAATCTAAGAAGTGTTTGTTTAAATGAACTAGTTGAACTAACCAGATACTGAATGAAAAACAGCCAACGTATACACCTTATAAATGGAGACCGTGATGATAAATATGACTTAAATTATTAAAAATAAATGAATGCGTCTGAACCATTGTCAGTTCTGTTTCAGTTGGTAATTTAATAGTACATTGATTTGTGACTATTTTGTTTTGTTTTAAAGTTGAATGGTTTGGTATTGTACTAATTCACAGTTTTGGGCTGCGCCGTACAAGTCAAACAGGCCAAGTCTGATTTAGAGCCTTTTTATTAACTAATTCATGCATTTTATTAATTTGCTAGTGTTAATTATTATGTTATTTAAAAAAAATAAATGAATTGATATACATTTATAAACACTCAAAGCCAGTTGAAGCAAATGATTGACTGTGTTGTATGTGTTTAGGATGGATAAAGCTCTGCTCAGAGAGCGAGAGCTCTTTAAAAAGAGAGCTCTGTCCACTCCTGTGGTTGAGAAGAGAACAGCAACCTCTGAGGCCTCTGGATCGTCCAAGAAGAAAAAGAGCAAACCAGACAAAGAGACGTCATCATCCTCCAAAAACAGCACGGGTCAGAGAGTAGATGAGTTGTTTATTTTTCAAATAAATGCATACATTTTTACATTAAATAATTAAACCATGAATCATGGTACCTGTAATACATAATAACAATAATGGATGCTTTTTGACTGTGTAGTTAGCATACTGGAATTATTTCACAGAGATCACATGACACTGAAAGCTAGAGTAATGGCTGCCATTATCGCAGGAATACATTTAAACTGACAGATACATTTTATTAAATTAAATTAAATAAAAAAAAAATATTTGTTGTAACAATGTTTTAGCTTTATTTAAATGGCATCAGCATTTCTAAATCATTGTATTTATGTTTTTGGAATATGCTCAGACGTTACAAATATATAACAAAAAAGTCCACAATGCTTTTGGGAGCCTGATGCATTTCAAGTCAGTGTGCCTAACAAGTACAAACAGGATTTATTATCATCCAGGCAAAGGGCAGGGCCAAAGTTAGCCTCCTGGCTGATGTCTGCTCGGACTTTATTTATTTATTTATTTAAGGTTTATTTTAAGCGTTTTGCTTTTATTTAGGTTGGGCAGTGTAATGCCATGTAGCAAAGTGTAGGTCCACAAGCTGGAATTCAAACTCCACAAGGCTTTTGGTGCTGACCAGTTTTTGTTTGGCACCCAAGTACATGGTAATAAAAATAGAAAATTACAAAACAAAAATAAGGATTATATGAGACTAGTACATTTTGATTGGAGATGGACTGAATTGACCTTTTTGATGTTGAATGTTGTTTGCTAAGAAATATCCAGAACAGACTTAATCATTTAAGAGAATTTGAATAATATAAAAACAAAAGAGTAACACTTATGAGCGCTGGTTTGATATGATTGCTGTTTGTTATACTTATGCTAAGTTGTTTTTTTATCAATCTGAAATTTTGCCACGTTTGGCTTTTACATTTAGAGTTATAGAAGTTATTTCAAAAGTTGAGTAATTAGCCCTACTATATATTTTAAAAAGTGACAATAAATGTGAATATACTGTTGGGTCCTTTATTTTAGAGCCCCACCAAAAGGTGCTGTTTATCACTACATAATAATAATAATAATTAAAACATGTTGACAATTGTGAATATCATTAAAAATGATCAATTATTACATTATCAGTCTTTATCTGTAGCTCTCATGGTGTTTTGTGTATTTTAGGCCAGTAATATTGGCTACATGCTTTATTAAAGTTGCAGTCCAGTTCTTGTGTGTGTTTAGAGTCGAGCAAAGGCGCTAACCTGATTTTACCAAGTGCAACATGTCCCTGGGTCAACATTTTTCTTGACCCTGGAAAAACATTGCGATTACAGTTTACGGTTTTTGTGAAGTTTAGGCTTACAATCAGTGTTTGGTGCTTGTACAGCAGTGTCAGTCATCTATAATAAAAGTTTAGGCAGTACTCATGGGTAAAGTTAGGTTTAGGTGTATCTGGTCAAGAAGACTATATTTTTGCATTAAAATGTTGTTCCAGGGTCAACAAAATATGTTGATTTAGGGACACATCGAACTTGGCAAAATCAGGACATGCGAGCAAAGGCGTGTTTCTGCACAGTTTTGAACACACAGACAGATTTGCATTTACTGTTAGCAGTTGAAGATATCTTCTGTGACCCTTATGGGAACCACATGTTTCTCATGCTTGTATGATTTTTATTCATTATATAAGTGTAAATACACAATTTTAAGGCAGTGCAAAGATGCAATTATTGGCCGTCAATGTGCTTCTTGATGTAGATATAACTATTATTATTCACATATTAAATCTCTCCTGAAAGTGAATGAAAACATACACATACAAACATTCCCTTTACTTAAACATAGTGTTCTTTGCTTTAAGTAGTAGAATCATAATATATGTAGAATATTAATTTTATAATACCGACATATAAACTTTGTCATCCCACACAAAGGGAAAAATTCATGTAAACATCTCAAAAAATACAACAGTTTTTTGTAGTCATCACACAATGGTACAGAAACACTGAAGACAGACTATAAGGAGATAATGAGCATACAAGCGCGTTTTTCCCACTTAATCTCATGTAATATTTTAAGCCACGGAGACCCCTGTGCTGCTGTTGGAGCTAGAGGGCTTCTGTCTCTGTGTGTCTGGCGTGTTTTAAGGGACTCCAATCTGGTGAAGAGCTCCGTCCAAATCTGCAGCCTTTTCCACCAGTCTACTGTTGTGGTTCCTATGGAGACTGTGTCCGCTGTCACCATAGTTACAACTAAACAACCTCGTCGCGCTGGCGGCGCAGGTCACGAACGGTTTTGGTTTTGGTGAAGCAGCCGCAGTCCAGCAGCTCGTAGAGGAATGCCAGGGTGGCGAGGGAGAGGATGGTGAGGATGAAGAGGAGGAGGATGATGAAGCAGGCAACATTCCAGCCGTCGTGAAAGGGATAGATTTGCTGGATCAGAGCAGAACTGCTGGACATGTTCATACTGCAGAGACACAAATAAACACAGTCAGTTATGAAAGAGGATGATGAGGAATCGGGGAAAGATTGAGTGTGGGTAGGAATAAAGATGGAGGCAGGGTGATTGACAGATTGAATGGCAATTTCTTCATACTGCTTTGTGCTTTTTTTGTGATGTTGATGGAAAGAGGACCTACATTAGAGCATGTCGAAAGTCACAGCTTTTGCTGTCAATCAGAGATCTTTGTTCGTTACATTGCAACCCACTCTTTTCTAGTATCTTGCAGCATTAGTTTTTAATACACCATCCCCCAGTTTCACAGACAAGGCTTAAGCTAGTCCCGGACTAAACTGCATGTTTGAGCTGTCTCAGGTCAAAATATCTTGCTCTGACATATCTTAAAACATGTCAGTGTCATGGTGCTGTGTTAAGATGCACACCTGTAATAAAAGGCATTTTTGGCAAAGGCAAGTTGCTTAAATATCTTCCCTAGTCCTGGCTTAAGCTAAGCCCCGTTTGTGAAACCGGGCCCATGTTAAGTTAAATAGAGTTCTGTTCTAGTTTGATCACCCGGGTCTTTGTCATTTGTGCTTCCGCTACACTCCATCTATAGTCTTATTGGGATTGGGTTAACCCAAAATTAGAATAATTATTCAGGAAATACTTAATTACTTAGGTTTTTGTAGATTTGCATAAACGGTGGAAACACCGCAAGTTATCTAGAGGCCTACTGTTTGTAGTAATGCTAACGTTTTTATTTGGTATAATAAAGGTGCCCTATGCGATGTTGCAGGATTTTAACTCGATTTCAATTTTAATGGGTTTTGTAACATCCTTTACTGTCAATTTGATATATTTAATGCTAAAGTAGCATTAATATAAATTCATAATCAATGCACTATTAAACTATTGCTAAATAAATTATAAATTTAAAAAAAAAAGTGTATTTTGATAGGTTCAAATGTTCCTTGCCAAACACTTGGTACATTAACCCAAGCAACATGTACAGATATAAGGAAGTACAGCTTTTAAAAATTTATAATCCAGGCAGCTTTAGCATACCATTTTTAGTCAACTTTGGTTTGGGATGGACTAATCCTAATCTTGTATATTATGTAGGACAGATAGTATGCAGAATGCAGTGGTGCTATACTAGAAAAAATGAACTGAGTTGAATCAGCTGACCTAGTTCGCTTGAGTGGACATTGAGTGTGTTGTGTAGATTTAGAACAGAGTAAAGCCAACAAGGCATGCTATTATGGAGCTTTAGGCTTACATAACTTAATATTCTTATATGCTGTTTGAAGTTAATTCTGATGATCTATGGTTTTCTGTACTGCGTATGTCACCTAACGCAGGATCTGTGCACATCAGGAATGCAATTGTAGGTGTAATTAGGTTAACCGTAACATGAGCCATGTGAAAGCATTTCTCATGCGTGTCTGATTGTGCACATGCGCTTCTATAGGAATACAGCTTCACTTTCGATCCAACCGTGACTCGCAGAATAGAGTTCCTCCATCTCCAGAAATATTTAAACATGTTTTCACCTTGAATTATTCAATGTTTTTATTTAATTCTTCTTTTAAAAAGTCATTTTAAAGACCTGCTCTTGTGACCTTAGATGAACTCTTGTAGACTCCCCTCGTAGACAAACACAGTCTCATCTGAAACTGACAGATGGCTCCTGCTTGTCCTGCTCTCCTGAGACCCCCCACCCCAAGCATCTTTCAGTATGGTGCTACCATTTCTTTCAAGCCCTTTTCTAATGTTTGTCTAATTATAGATGCTAATAAATGAGATTCTTAGGTTATCGTTGCACAATCAATTTGATGCTCTGTGGTGTAATGATCTAGTATTGCCCAGTCAGCTTGATCCTGCATGTATGATGAGTAACATTTCCAACCAAAATTTGATGCTTGGATTTCCTTTTATATGTCTGTGACACAATATGTGTGTGCATTTTAGTTCTGGTCACACAGCTTGTCATGAATATTTTCAAAATGAAGAGTTAAGTACTATTGAAGAATCTATTGATGTTTAAATAAAACCGAGATGGTGATGATTTAGTCTGAGTATCATTTTGCATTGTGTTGTGTGATTTATGAAAAAGCCAGACATACCTGGGTGTGAGTGTCTGAGATGCAGGGTGATGGAGCAGCCTCTTGCTCGTCTCTGTGTTGTCTTTCTTGCTGCTCACGCTCTCTTTCCCTGCCCCACCTTTCTGGAAGCGTGTGTTGCACTGGCTGTTCTCTGCTCTGACACCATTGGCTGGGTGTCCTGTCATTTAAAGCTTCAGCCATCCAACCTACTGTTCTTAGCATTAGGTCCCGCCCACACAATGAATCATTCATGAGTCAGTGCCAAGATGCGGCTGAGACTGGCTGCGCTCCAGTTGCTAGGGTTTGAGAGCAGGGTGTGGAGGAAGAAGAGGATGTGATGCTATATGAACTGAAGAATATATATATATATATATATATATATATATATATGTTGTTTTTTTTGCACTGACAATCAAAAACAAAATGTCAAATATGATGTCATAGTTTTTTCCAGGTTTGCATTAGATTCAAGCTGGGCAATATGGGCAAAAAATATCATGATTAAATATTTCATATCAGTCGATTTCTTAATAAATGTCAATCTTTAATTCTTTCACGGTTACTGACTCATGAACCCACTGCTCCGGGTGTATGTGTGTGTGTGTGGTTGTTCACTTCTCCCTGCTTTGTCTTTTTTTCTGTAAATACACACATGTAACAACCAGGGCTTCAGCCACTGTGGCTAGTGGTTTTCCAAATTTACCAGCTCAGCATTTTCACTGGCCACAAATTCCTTGTTATGGAAATTACATTTTATATTGATACTGCACATAAATGTTTCCAAGTCATTTGACCTAATTAAAGGGGGATTTTCCCCTTGCATGCATAATATTTCATAATAAATTCTTACATTTTATTAAGAATTGAATAAAATAGTTTTATTAATAAAACAAAATCGATCTTTTCACTACAGAAGAAACAAAAGTGACTGGAGCAGAAAATTATAACTGCATAATGATGTGAGCTTGCGTTTTAATAAACGTGTATATGTATATTATATTACGTTTGAAATGTATAACTATATACATAAGTGTCTGGGAATAAATATGCTACTATGAACCTAAATCGCCAGTAGGTGGCAGCAATGACTCATCTTAATGAGTCCCAACTGCACTCTCAGACCTGCATGTCCAGGCCTGTCACTTTTTTTGGACAGTGCCATCTGCTGTTTTGATATGTGTACCGTAGGAATGTTGTAATAATTCCCAACATTATAAAATGTTGGCAAGTAGCAACCTCTGACACACGAGTAGGGTTATTAATTTTATTAAAGTGATTCCTGAAAATTACCAGGTTTTTTGACATAAATTTATGTGACATTTAATGAGCAACAACAGTTTTTTGTTTTAATGAAAACCAAGGTTACACAAACCGACCTTTGTCTGTCTTTTACCTGCCGTTACAATATAATAATGCATTCAGTCATAGCGTAATATTTTATAGTTTGAAAACTGTGTAAATTGCAGTCTATCAGCAATTTAATTCAGGTTAGGTAATCTTCCAAACAGCAGGTGGCACGGTCTGAAAGAGCGACAGGTCTGGAAGTGCAGGTCTGAGAGTGCAGTTGGGCCTCCGGGCCTGCAGCTTCATAATGTTGGACATTGCATATGCGTGACTACGTGTTTCAAACTATTTCATTAAACAAATGGAGAAAAAACAGTCAACAATATATCCTTTCAAAAAGTCAAATTCAAATACTGAATTAAAATGTCAAATTTGCAATCATGGTTTTCAGGAAGTTCCCTCCCTTGGTCTTGTCATGTTGCTTAACTAGGTTGTATGTTATAAATATAAAGTATTTTTTTATTTTTTTGGGATTTCTCCTCGAGATTCTGTATCATAGACGAGCTGCATAAGCCTCACTGGCGTTACCTTATTGTTACTCATTAAACGCATTAATCTTACACTAAATGTAGTCAAATCAGAACCATTCTCAACAAAATGTCGGTGCACTTAGATGCTTTAGTCCTGGAAGTGACCACTGAGTCATGGCCATTTACTCAAAAATGTGTCTATTTTGAAAGTGGAGCCTTCACATTTTCTGTAGTGAGTAAGTGCGTCTTAATTCTGCACACAAAAGCCGTGGTAGCTGTTAGGCAATGACTTGACATGTAGTGTTTGCGCAAGATGCCTCCTTTTCGGGGTATCATCCCTTTCTAATAATCTGCAGTAAAACATAGAGAGCTTTATGTAATGTTTAATTACTGCAATAATTTTATTTTGCTAGAAATTAAATCAATAGTATTTGCTATTTTCACAGAATCAAAGATCACAGTATGTGAAGGATACATCTATGCATCCTACAGAAATTGTTTAGATAGACAGGATGTGATACGCTCAAAGGATTCTGACACATTAATTCCTTCCTACCTCTGTATGCTGCTTGCACAGTCAGCATATTCAGCTTTTATAGACAGCATAAAAATAGAATCTTTAGATATGCATTTTTTTCTTATAAGCAACCAGTCAGCTTTGATTTGTTTCACTAACCTTTAGTGCATAACAACTTTCTTCATTTTGAGACCTCACTAAAGTAATGAGAACTTGCACACACAACAACTGAGTGTTTTGTGCAATTTATTAAAAGAACCAGCTCATTTTTTTTTTTTGTGAGCCAGACTGTACTGGTTGTGCTGTATGTTTATTTTTCTGTACCCACAGGGACATTTCAGTAGAAAAAGCAGTACTATTACTAGTATTATTTTGCAGTACACAATTTTTAAATAATGATTTGAATCCGACTGCAAACTCGTATTAATACAACTCTGGTAAATATGATTTTGTGGTGTTGTAGATTTAGAAACCAATGCAGAGAAAATCTAGAAAATCTAAAATGACGTAAATGTAAGTCAGGGAAGAAGAATGATTTGTTGATGAGTGAGTGAATGATGATGAGTTAAATTATGTTATTTTTGTTTTCTTTGCACAAAAATAAAAATAAAATAAAAAAGTTGAGCCATAATTATAATAATTTCAGTAATTAAGCATAAAATATAGCAAGTTAAGGAAGCATCAAATAAGCATAAATCGCTAGAATTATAATTTTTTTATATATACCGAAAGTAAACCAGTTTGAGTAAAATTAGTTTAAAAAAAGCGCTCCTATAATGTTTTCTTGAGTTAAATAGCCATGTAAGCAGAATAATGTACAGTGTTGTCTTTGGCTTTTTCACTACGACCGCATCTAGAGTCGTAATGTCCATCTGCTGTAGATTCTGATCTTTTATTGCTCGTCGGATCAATATATTGGATGTTTATGCTGAATGTGCCTCTGCAGGTTACCGTTATGATTCCTGGCCATTTTACCCTGCGTGATTTCAGACAATTTGTCATAATTCTAAAATACACCTCTTGGTGCTACTTGGACACATCATAAGTGATGATGGGGTGTTTTGGGTCTTTAATTCTCAACCCGGGCGTCCCACTTGTGTCCAAGTGGCCCGCTACTCCACGGATCCCCCCTCCTGATCCATAGCCATCTTGAGGCTTTCTCTGCTATTTCTATGATGTTCTTGATGGCTCTCCTGCACATCTGACCTTTTTATTCCAAGAAGTTTGAGGGTTCAGTGCGATGATTGACCAGCAAAACCCCAGCCCCCCACCTCCACTGGTTCGCTATGGGCTTTCTAGCCTTTGCTCCTGCACTCCATCACCAGGTGGGTGTATTTGGCCCTCTTGCTTTGTTAACTGTAATGTCTGGTTGGACTGCGGTGGCTGAAAAGTGTTCTGGGAACTTAGCTGTCTTCCTAAGTCAGCTTGGAGCGTCCGGTCCTATTCAGTGGTGGGAAGCCCTCTGGAGGAATTTGGCTGCTGTTGTGACTTCTCCCCAGCTCTGACAAAGGTGATGGACTGTTTAAGGGCGTGCTGGTACTTGCTGTTGGTAATCGCCATGCAAACTGTGTCTGCCTGAACCGTAAGAACCTGGAATTGGTGTCCCTCCTATGGCAAAGCGGAACTGGTCGGCCACTCTGTCTGTCTTGAGAACTAGAGACCTGGACTTGGCAAGCTTCAAGCTAATCTTTGCTCAAGAAATACATCGTTCGAGTCCCTGGAGGAGCCATCTACATTCAGGCACAGAGGTTACCGTCACCATGAGATCATCCATAAATGCTCTTATGAGGGGCTGCCGAGTGCCAGATCCTGACATGGGCCCTCTACATTCCACCTAAGCTGACTTTACCAACTGACTTTACCAGCCAAGTGGATGTTGATGATCCTGATGTCACCCTGAATCGGAAGTTATAATAGTCCAGAATGAGGTTTTGGATGGACTCTGACACATGATGCTTTGCCAGTGCTGTTTCCACCAATTTATGGGGAATAGATCCATAGGCATTGGTTAGGTTCAGCCAGAGTGCTGCCAGTGAGGTGTCTATGTAGCCATTTCTCAAGAGAAATTCAGTTAGCCGTTGGACACCATCTTCCCTTCCACACTGAGCAGCTTTTGTAATCGACACTCCCTCAGCAGCCCTCCACTTGGTAGCGACCCTTCCTCTTCGACAGATGACCTTTATGCTCTTCCAAAGTCTCGGGTACTGTTTATGCCTATATCTATATGGAACTCTGCTTGGGCCAGGGGCGGAACAGATCTTGCTGCCATCACTGCTTCTTTGACCTCTTTCAGGGTAGGCTCAGAGGTGTTAGAGAAAGAAGAATAAGAATTAAAAGAAAAAAATATTGACTAAATAAAACCATGCTATATTCACTTTCATTAGTTTAAACTATAGCGATGCATTTGTTCAATTAACGAATTTTGTTTTAAAGTAATAATTAAAAGATTTCTATATATATATTTATCATAGTCAGTTCTGTGAGTGAAGTGCTGAGACTGAGACAGCAGAAACTGTATCCTCTGTTCCTTAGGGTTAGGGTTAATTTTATTTAAAGCACAACGTCAAATGTCAAAACAAGTCAAATGAAGTCATACGTTTCTGAAATTGATGTTTAATATTTATACTGTGCTTAACTAGATTTAAAAAAAAAAACAATATAATACTGTAACAGTATAGCTCTGTTGTTTTTACATTACACTATTATTTTGTTTTTTTATTCATACAGAAGGCTGTTTTGCTATCATGCAAATGAAATTTGTTTTGTCAGAGGGTTTCTTTGCATTAGAGAAAGTGTTGTCAAATGGAATGCATCAAACCAATGAATTAAGCAGTCTGAATGGCCAGAGTGCTTTTTCTCTTTTCACTTTGTCTGAATAGACATTTTGTTGCCATTTTGTTTTGCTTTTTCATGTCACTCTTGGTTTTTAGTCTCCTGACAGCAGAAATAATTGTAAATGGTCTGGAATATAACTGCCACAAACTTACTTTGTGTTAGAAAACATGTGTGTTATTACTTGAAAAGATTATAGTAGTTCTGCATTAATAGCCTAATAGTTGCAGCACTTATTATAGTGTCTTACCTCTTCTCTTGTTGTCTTTGTTCTCTTTTCATCATTCAGATCCCAGCAATGGCTCCTTCAATCTCAAAGCACTTTCTGGGAGTTCAGGATACAAATTTGGAGTTTTGGCCCGAATTGTCAACTACATGAAGGTAATATGAAAACGCAAACATTCAGTGGTCTGTTCAACAAGCAAGGATTTGCTGCAGTGCCTGTCTGTTGTCATTTTCCTGTTTCTATATTTCAGTGAAACTTTTTCTTTTAACTAAGAAAGATTTCTGGAATTCAGAATGCAGCACAGAATATGAACTGTATGACCCATGGGAATTAAATTATTATGAGCTGAGCAATCCTCACCATCATTACGCACAAGCTCCCTGGAAAATAACTTCTAATTCAATAATCTAACATCTATTGTCTTGCATTTTATTTGTACCAAAATTGTGATCTAAAACGAGTAGTACTTTGGATCATTTGTAAAGGTTTTCATATTGTGTGCTTTAAAAAAAAAGGTGGCATTGAAATAGCTTTCCCTAACAACAATTTCTATGCAATTAACATTGCACTGTGAATAGTGTGCATTGTCAGACTCATGTTACAGTTTCATATCGCGAACATTTCGTCTTTTTTTTTTTTATTGTCAGTCTTGGCATTTCCCCAAAGTGAAATTATGTACTCTTTCTAACATGACAGTAATTAAAGGCTGTCAGGCTGTAATCCACACGTGTAGCTGTGACGCACTAAAACTGTTTACATCTCATCTCTTTGTGCTTCTCTCTGTCTTTTCCAGACCAGGCACCAGAGAGGTGATACTTATCATCTGACTCTGGAGGAAATTCTGGATGAGACCAAGCTGCTGGACATTGGCATGAAGCAGAAACAGTGGCTTATGAGCGAGGTGTGTGTGTGTGTGGGCATGAGAGAAAACATTTGGTTTCTTTCATTAATAGTTGTTTGGATTCTTTTTGTATTTATAGGCACATGAGAACATCTCACGAAAAAAATATTCTGCCTATTTCACAACAGTCAAGTAAAAATAAAATGCATTTCATCTGAACACCCTGTCGGGTTTATTTTATGTTAGAAGAAAAAGACGAGTTCTAGTTCTGCAGAATTCTAGATGAGTTATTAAACACATTTTTAATGTGATGTAAGACATTACTTTGGTGTAAAGCTGCTTTGCAATGATATGTTTCATGAAAAGCACTATACAAATAAAATTTAATTGAATTGAATTTTTGTAGGAAATCAGCTGAATGACAATATTCAATTAGAAGTTCATCCCTCTTTTAAACATTGGGAATGTTAATCAGTTTAATCAAATTTTCGAGATTTAAAATGGTTGTGATGAGCTAATGATATGAATCCATGATCTGCACTGAGAAAAACTCATTCCCTCCACCTACTTTTTAAATGAATTCTGTTGGATATCATCATTCATTAACCAGTGTTCCACACACATTACCATTTTAATACAGAATATGTTCCTTTAAAATACGCCATTTATCGGGGGTGCCCAATCTTGCTCCTGGCGATCTACTGTCCTGCAAATTTTAGCTCCAACTTTAATCTAACACACCTCCCTTTAAATTTCAAGCAATCATGAAAACCTTAATTAGTTGTTTCATGTGTGTTTGATTAGAATTGGAGCTGAACTTTGCAGAACAGTCAATCGGCAGGAACAAGATTGGGCACCCCTGACATAAATCATCACATCCACAATGTGCTACATAGTATACCTTTAACTCAAACATGAATTTCACAGGATTCCATGTTTGTCACTATTGAACACTATTGTGTGTGTATATATATGTGTGTATATATATATGTATGTATATGAAGGTACCGATAAAGATACTTAAGTATTAAGTAGACGTGTCCATTGATAAGGCAATAAAACAATATAATATTCACATCACATGTAAATGGCCCCTAAATTAGTGTGATATCTGCATTTAGTTTTGTTTTTGTTATTGATGTTTTCGTTAATTAATTGATTTTGTTTTTCTTATTGTTTTTGTTTTATTCTTTGGTTTTGGTTTGTGTTTATAGAAAAACGTATGTCTTGCGCGTCTTTGGAGCGGTACGGTAATGCATGTTGTCTGTAGTAGCAGCAGCACTGCCAGTGATTGCAGAATTTTGGAAATATGCTCTGCATGTAGGTGGTACCTGAATTGCTTGGGTGGTAGGGGCAATTCTTATTTGATTTACTTGTGATTTGACCACAAATTGACCAATCAAAATCATATGTTCCTTTGAGCCATGTAGTAACACAATATTCCTTTTCAAGGGCAAGAGACGCATTCAAAAAAGAAAATCTAAATCTTTCTCCCTCCAGGCATTAGCAAGTAATCCTAAGATTGATGTGCGGGAAGGGAAATATGCCTTTAAACCCAAGTATCATCTGAAGGATAAGAAAGCTCTGCTAAGACTACTGGACAAGCACGATCAGCTGGGACTAGGAGGAGTGTTACTAGATGATGTTGAAGAGGGTCTACCAAACTCAGCCAAGGCTATTAAGGTAACATGCTAGAGTATTATTTATTTATTTTCATCTTAAAACACAGATGGAACATTTTCTAGACAGTACATTTATAAATGATCAGCTACACGGGAACTTTGGATTGTTTTGAGGCTTTGTTAAACAGATATACTGCTATTTTTGTTTTAGGTTTTTTAGATAGTCTTTTCGGCACCTAATTTGCATAATATTTATTCAGAAGTAATTCATCTGCCAGCTTATTTTCTGTATTAATTTGTAGTTCTCAGTAATTACTTAAATTTAGTTTTGTGTGTTTTGTTCAGGCACTTGGGGATCAGATTATATTTGTGACCAGGCCAGATAAGAAGAAGGTTCTTTTCTACAATGACAAACACTGCCAGTTTGTTGTTGATGAAGGTTTGTGGCGATTATTTTATTGAAGAGTGATTAATATTGATCTGATGTTTACTCTCTGTAATGTAAGAAGCCTTCTGGTAATTTGGATGGAGCTTCTCTTTCGTAATGTCGGTGTCATTCATTCTCTAGAGTTCCAGAAGCTATGGCGCAGCGTTCCTGTTGATTCCATCGATGAGGAAAAGATCGAAGAGTACCTGAAGAAACAGGGCATATCGTCCATGCAGGAGACGGGACCAAAGAAAATGGTGCGTTCTGTTTCTCACACACATGTAGATAAACAAACACAAAACTCACTCCAGGTTGGCTGGTTCATGCATATTTGTTAGTGAGTAAACGGTTGACGTGATTTGTGATTGGCTGTTGCAGGCGCCCATTCAGAAAAGGAAGAAGCCTGGAACACAGAAAAAGAGACGGTTTAAGACTCATAACGATCATCTGAACGGAGTTCTGGAGGACTACTCTGAGGGAGTTCCCTCCAAGAAGTGACACACAGCTTTAAAGGCTCAAAGTGACAAGACTGATATCTGTGTGATGTTTGTATATCTGATCTAACGTCTTATTGCCAAAACCATAAAGACATGCAGACACACACCCTAAAACTGTACTGAGTGACACGAATGTGAACGGATTGTAAATATTTCCTTTCCATTGTTATGTTTTACTTTTTGCTAGTGCTTTAAAAATGGAAAAATAAGCTCTTCTTTTTTTAGATTTAAAGATTAAACAAGAGCAATCAAACCACATGCACCGTTTCCTTTCAAAGTTATTTATGTATTAATATGTGATATTGTGAAATATTAAAATATTTTAAAAAATTACATTTTAAATAATGGTTAATATGCTTAATAAATATATTAGTTTATTTTTGTGGCATATCTGAATTTTCAGTATCATTACTTATACTTCAGTGTCACATGTTCCTTCAGAAATCATGATATGTTGATTTATTATCAATGTTGGAAACCGTTGTTCTACTCGAAGTATTTCGTTTTGAATTTGGGATCATTTTTAATTTTATTGATAAGGTATTAATTTAGAATGCTTAAATAATATAAAGTATAAAAACTAAAAAATCATAAATAATTACTGTCTTTGCTAATTAAAAGTATTATTTCTTTAAAATAAAAAGCTTACTGTCCCCTATAGACCTTTATATTTATATTCATCAACAAATTCTGAATTCTAGAATGATTTTCACAAAATATTAAGCAGCTGAACTCTGCAATAACCGTTACTTGAGAACCAAATAATATTTTAGAACTTACTGTTTTTTTGTATTTGACAAATTTATGCAGTCGTGAGAATATTCCTTCAAAGAAAACAACTTTCCTAGTTCAGGTGATACTTCTGTAAAAGGTTGAAATATTGTATAATATATTGTAACAAATATATTGTATATATGTCTGTTGTGACACGGATTGAAAACAGCAGTAATACTTTGGATTCTCTTATGGATTTAGAAGTCCTTATGAGCACTTCTAAGCTGTTTAGGAGCTATTTTAGCATTAAAATGTTTTGTGTATTACTCTTCGATTACAAATGTAAAGTTTAGTCCTAAAATGATGAAAGACAAGCCCCTAATTAAAAAAAAAAAGTTGCTGCTCAATTTACGCATAGCCTTTAGCCATGTTAATTTCCTCATTAGGCTTTTAAGTGTTTTCAAGTGGCCCCTGTTCCATACAGATCAGGTACTGTAACAGCTACTGCCAATTTAGACGAGCATTCTAAAATAGGGTTTTTTCCTGTTTTGAGTCCAAACCGCTGAATAATCCAATAATCCACACTATATGAGTCCATCTATTAACACCTGACAAAGCTGTGTTTGTCATAAACAAATTCTTCAAGACTTTTTTTATTAAACTCCAAATTCTTGCTCCTGGCTAAAATAGAATTTAAAACAATATTATAAATAAAACTCTTCTATTCGGGACAGAAATGTCCGCATGTAAGTTCCATTTACAAGCAAAAACTATTCTAAGTTGGTTGTTGGATTTGGATGTGAGATCACAACTGGAGATGGTGTTTTTCAACTGGAGGAAGGATTATGGATTATGGACTGTGTTTTGGATTATGTACTGCATGGATTATGGTAAATGTATTTTGGTCAGAAGCGATGGTTTAAAGTTAAAATACCTTGGTGATGGATTTGTTTCTTAAGAACATGGAGTTTTTTGAGTTGTGATGGACTGGAGATATTGCTTAAGGTATGGTAAATGCTTACAGGTATGCTTTTATCATTTTATCATTCAAATCTCATTCTGCTTTTTAATGCAAAATGTTTCTGTTCTGACATAGATGCAAACATTACTTGACCTGTAGGGTGAGTTTTTTTTTATTTTTATTTTAGGTTATTTTAAAAAGTGTAAGTATGAAGTTGTGATCATAATTTAAGATCACTAATACTTTTATTACTTCTGTTTTCTAGGTTTAATGACGCAGGAACAAAATCAAGTCTTCTGTTTGGGATCTTTGTTTATAATATTATAAATATAATATAATTTATAATATAATATTTTTCAGTAAATTTTCATTTCTGAGGGAACCTTGTCTATGAAAAGCAAATGATCTTACACAAAATCAGTTCTGACACTAGACAGAAAAAACAGTGTTTTCAAAAGGAATAGATGCACTTGATCAGAACACCTCTTGTTGCTAGGCACCTCTTGTCATGCATAAATTGAGTGTACTTCGGTTCACTCTTCAACAGAAGGTTTTTAATGGTGGTTTTGATGGCACGTGATTGCTCTGCAAGGGTTCTGCTTTGTGTCAAATTGATAATGTGCATGTAGGCTGAAAGGTTTCATATAATACAGAGTCTTCATTTTCAAGGCCCAGACTCAATAGAAAAAAAAGCATAATTGCTTTGCTGCCTGTTGTTTTGTTTGGAATGTTTTGTCCTAACATTAGCCTAGAAAAAAAATGCTTTTAAAGATAATTTAGCATTATTGAGATGGTAAAGCCCGACGTTCTCGTGTGGTCATTTAAAATAGTCTAGTCAAATATTTCTCCCTGCTTACAACAATATAGCAGTTTTACCTCCTTAGAATTATGGAAATGAATCTCCGGTTTATTACATGTGATTTAATCAATGGAAATGAAATTACGGTGAGTTCTTGCGTTCACTGAATGATTTTGTTTTGGATTCCTGCACTTGCTAGTTTACCAAGGGTAACATTAACATGACTAAATATGACTGTACCTCGGTGCTCGCTGATCCCTACTGGAATTTGGAGCCTTGTTTATACAGCCGATTCGGATGAAATCACGCGATTTGAATGGGCCGTTATCAGCCCGCTGCTCCTACTGGTAAAACGTATATAAAATAAAATTAATTATTCTAGCGATTAGATTGTGTTTATTTGACGTCTACATCAACCCCAACCCTAACATCTACCCTTTACCATAATAGAAAAACAGTATTATTGACGTAAAGTGTTAGAAAAAAAAATGTTCGATTGATGTGCGCATGCCCAGTAGTCCTATGGATGATAACAGCCTTCTAAGCCTACCAGTAGGTGCCTACTGACCCATATGAATGGGCTGATAACGGCCCATTCAATCGAGTGATAACATCCGGAGCTGTATCGATCTAGTCTTGAAAATGAATAAATGAGAAGAAGTTATGTTTCTCCGTCTGTTAGAGCCTTGAGACCTTCCTCGGTTGTGTTTAAGGATTTCTTAGGGTTTTGTATTTATAGGAGAATTTGTAATGTAAAGAAATGTATTGGTGTGTATGAGGTTGTCAGTATATGTGTGAGTAGTTGCTAAATGCTTCTATTTCTAATTAAAGTCTTACAAAATGGGTAAAACACCTGTAATTATTCATAAATATATTTAATTGCAGCTCAGAGTTAGTGTTCGTTTACACAGTGGCAACTCGTTTCATTCAGTCTTTCTCCTAGTACATTTTAACAGCTGATTTTCTGTCTTTTTTATTTGTTTGTTTTCTTACAGTTGAGGTTCCACATGAGAGCATATTACAAGAAACGGATCTCTTCTTGGGCCATGTACAAAAGGTTTATGTCCCTGGATGTTGTTTCCTTCTATTCTAATTATTTTAGAATAGATTTTGTTGTTGAACTTTTTCAATAGTGTGAAATTTATCTTTTTTCCATGTTTTTTCTTTGCTCCCCACAGCCAGTCCTCATTAATGTTATGGCCAGAAAACATAAAAGGCTTTTTTAAAATTTTTTATTTTAATTTTTTTTTTTTTTTTTTTTTTTTTTTTTATTAGTAAAAGGGTAATGGCCACATAACTCCTTTTCCAAGGCACTCATTAAAGGTGTCCGGTTTTACCTCCCTTAAAGGAGGACACAAAAGGAGTGTCACAAGCTCTAATGTTATGGCCTATACAAATGGTTGTACGTTATAATTTCACACAATGTAATATTTAAACTGCAGAATTTTTAAATAGCTTTATATGGCCCAAATATATGGTCTTTATTTCAAACATGTACAACAAAAGCAAAATTCAACTATTTTTTTTTAAGACGATAGGTTTGCAACATGCAAGTGGTGAAAGTCTGAGGATGTAGAAAGAGGTGTCAGTGAGAGACTTTATTGTTGCACCTACAGTTACCAGATTTAAACTGGAACAAAGCATCGTACAATTCACTTTCCTTCCTTTTCATTCATCAAGCACCATCACATCCTTAGTTTGCCTCTGGTGGACGTTGGTCTTTCGGGAGAACTGGACTTTGTAATAACGGTTGTTGAATCCACTGTCATTTTTATGGCTCGTCTGAAAGCATCGGATAGTATTTTCACTTGTATTTCACTTTCTCTCACACTTTCCTGTTACAAATTTCTTGTTTGTTGACAGTGGTCTGTCATTTCACAGAGGTCACTTTCCACTACACCAGCCCTTCCATTATACACATTCAGCTGTTGAAGACATTCCTCATGTGAAAACAAATAATAATAAAAATGAATAAATAAGATCACACAGGTTTTTATATATGGCTGGCATTTGTAGCCTATTATCTCACTTATTTAGCACTTGTGCCTTTACATTTCATATTTTCTTTTTTTTTCAAATGCAATGAGGCAATAAATACATATTTAAAATCAGTACAAAAAATATAAAAAATATTGTCAGTGCTGAGTTTCATCCTCATTAGTCACCATGCCAACAATCCCACAGCTGATTAACCCAAAATACTGGGGCACAAAGCACCGGTAATCACCACAGCAACGATATCAGCATAGCAATGCATGATCACACACACACACACACACACACATCCTATGTCTTCATCCTATAAAAGAAAAAAATCCTCTTTAAGGGTCTGTCAGTAATGACAATGACCTAATCAACTTAACTGATTAATAATTTATGATGGGTGTTTTTTTAATTATGATCACGCTTATAACGTTACATAATTTTAGAAAGAAGCAGTGACGCTTTGATTAATGGATAGTTTATTATATAAGCTGAAGATTGTTTTGGAACTAATTGCTCTGACAATTATTGTCGTTTGTATGCACAGTTCGGTGAAAACAATTTTTTTTTTTTTTTTTTTTTTTTTTACAAAACGCACAGATTACTGTCACATTACAAAAGGTCCAATTTCGCTAATTTCAAACCAGAAATATTCAGCGCTGCCAACTTGAGGAACTTGAGCACTCAGGTTTTTATTGAGATAATTATATTTTGCGCTTTAACTCGCCAAAATAGCACGATGGGTTCGCCTCAATATGGAGCAGAACAGTTTTAACAGAACATCTTTAACTAATTCTTTTTTTACTATACAAATTTGGGTGCATTAAACACCTAAGAACAATTTATGATTTACATATAATGGGCGCTCTTGACACCGGGTGTTTCCTCCTCAACCTTTCACACACATAACTTGACCTCTTTAAACGCAGAGATAGCTCTGTTCTCTCTACTGATAAGCTTCACATGTGTGTGTTTTCCTTCCTGCGTTTAAAATAGGTTAGTTAGGTTAGTCATAATGGACTAAGAATTCATTCAATTGTAGGAAATGGTGGAAATGTTTTATGAGCTATGATATCCGAGTGATTGTGACCTGCCTTCAACTTAATATACAATACAAGGGTTAAACTGTCAGATACAATCTAAAACTGTGACTGAGAAACCAACTATCACACCACAGTCTGCTTGAATGTAAAAATATAATATCACGTTTAAAAACGCACCGCTACTATCGGGCATCTCCTGTCCACTTGGTGGCAGTGTTGCTGTTTTGCTGTAACGAAGTTCGCGTTTGATACAAATGCGTGCATACACTGAGCAGTCAATAAGAACTCATCAAAACTGGATTAACTTGTAGGGGGTTAAATGGTTATTGAACTAGTTTCTGTCTACTATTCTTATCAGTTCCATGGGAACCTGTGTGTGCGTGTTACTTTAGTGAGCAGGGTGTTTTTATGAGCTGGGGGTTCATATGCAATTGTTGGTTTTTTTTAATACGCTTGCATTGGATTAAGTAAAAAATGTAAAGTTAATTCAAATGAAAAACAGCAACAAAAAATGTTATAGGAAAAATAATATGCAGACACAAAGTACAGGCCTATTTTTCATACGTTGATAAAAAGTTGTTTTTCAGCAAACCCAGCAGTAAGGCCACTTCTTCAGATCAAAAGAACTTTTAAGGTCATGAAACATTCTCAAAACTTTTGACTAGTAGCGTAAAGAAAGAAATATCAAAAAAATCATACAGTCGGGAGTGTTTGATGTACAAATGCTAGTAAATGACAACAGCTGTGGTTGGAAATGTATTTATAAATATTAAATAATATATGATGCATACATTTTTAATTCCTGTTAAACCCGGGTTTCATCATGCCAGTGAAAGAGAAACAGTAGCATAAAAGAGGGTACACGTGCTTTTTTCTCGGTGTATCATGAAAAAATAAAATAAAATAAACATGAATGTGAGAAACTAACATTTTTATGGTCTGTCAGATCTCAAGAGTTTTGGTGGTGGGATCCCTTGACCCTGTCTAATCCAGATTCATTATGAAGATCTCTTAGCAGCAGGAAGCCCACCCGGACACATGTGACCTTTCTGAAAAAGATGCCACGAGAGGCAAATCCTCTGACCTACGGCTGCCTTGCTGTGTTTATCTTATCTTTCATTTTATAACATACGCTTTTAGGCGTACATGGGAGTCTGAATGTAATAGCATTCCAAAAATGCATTATACTTCTCTTGCCTTTTCTCAGTCTCTCTTTCTCTATCAAACTGCAGCAGAACAGATGCCGTGGGAATGCTACAGGCTCTGTAACACACACACATACACACTGGTGCAGATGTTGCTTATTGTTTTCCTTTATATGGCATTTTCTGTCATACTGCACCTCTCATTCCATTTTGGACCTATTGTGCGGGTGTCAAACTCAATATACTTGACCTGACAGCAGGACACACAAGCACTGTTTTGCTGAGGCAATAGCCACTCAAAGCTGTTTTCAATGAAAATCAGGAAACAGGTGTTTGTGAAGGCTTTAATGTTTTAAAAATAGTCTTTACTCTATACGGTCACCGTTATGATGCAACATAAATTATACCTATTAAATGTACTTAAAGTCACCATGAAATCGGTTCTTATTTTTCATGCAGTGATGCAGCATTTCGGCGCTCACATCATTGTCATTATTAGTAATTTTTAATTATGTACCCTCGTAATCTTTAATCAAAAGCACAAACTTCCCCTCCCCCTCGCAACGACATCTACTCTCTGCTGACGTGCACTGGCGCGAGGACTGGGAAATAATTCCTCCCCTCCAGCAACCTGTCACTCTCATGAAATTGTGGCAATTAACAAACAACAATGATCCAATCAATTCCCAACAGACAAAATCAAGTTCCGCCTCGCATCTTCTTTCCGTGTTCAAGAAGGAAGCCGTTTCACTCTGTATGTACATATGTACACAGGGAAGAAAAAAATGCAGCAACAAGGCCAAAGCACATCATTTATCATTCGTTCAGCTGGGTTTCAAATCACTCACTGTACATACACTCATACTGTGTGCTCTGTACTCAAATGTCTAGTATTTGGTGTTATTTCGCAAACAAAAGTTCTTAAGCAAAGCTGCAACAGTTAAGTGTACAACATTCCACACTTTTTTTGGGAGGGGGTGAAACAAACTGGGACAGATTTTTCAGTGAGAGTTACAGATTTCTGCTTTGAATTCAGTTTCTTGGTTGATCATTGGATAAAGCCATTTCTTATATGTCAAAGAGCATATTTTCTGCAATGATCCATTCCTAAAGCCAATGAAAAATCTTATTGATGTTTATTTGAAGAACCCTTTAAATTTCAATACGTTAATCATACTTCAATCTTGCAACATCATTGCTTCAGAGGAATCCAGTTCAGGTTGCTCAATATATTCGATTTATAAAAACTTAAGCAACCAAAACTAGATTGTTCTGAGGCAATATGCTTGCAAGAAGATTTGTGATGTTAACAAATAGAAATTTACAATGTGATAGCAGATGTTTTGCAAGCAACTGCTCAGCATACTTGCTTAGCATATTTTAACGTAGCGCATGCTAGCTAAGTCTATACAGTACCCTTCACTTATCCTATGTGTAACCACAGCAGTCCTTGCGGCTTTTGATCTGGCATTTCAAATGGCATCTCCCATAAGGTCCTAGGCAGAGTTGACTTCGAAATTTTCACAATACCTATTTATTTTGCAAATCAGCAGGGACATAATGCAGCAACTGTACCAATGAGAGTTAGCTAGAAACTAACAGCACAGCGACCTCCAGAGATTAAATCACTGTCAGTGTGAACACAGCTTTAGTCATCGGTGCATGTTATCCCCCCCACCAAAAAAGCAGAAACTTTTCAGCTGATGTCACCAATATTAGTCAACCCCCCGTATCCAGCCATCTGGCTCCATCTTGGTAAGTTATATAACGCCCACTATTTACAATCCAATCGATCAGTCCTACTTAATGTTTTTCACTTTCCAACAGTCTAACTTCAGCATTTTGACGCTTGGTCCACACCCTTTTGCGTTGCATTTTGAAGCTCAAGGCACCCCTTTTTAGTCACTTTATGACGTAAAAGGTCCTCCTTTGTTTTGAATAGGAAAGTGTCAATATGCCAAGGTGATAATGTTGATGTTTTTTTATCGTCATAATTAAAAGATATATTGGGTAAAAACAATGGCATTATTGCATATATGTAGGGGTATGATTTTTTTATGTAAACAGTCAAAACAGTTTTATTTAAATTTAATGATTTACACATTTATGAGCACGTAACCTAACCCCTGCTCCTACACCTACCATCTCTTAATAAAACACAAGATATAACAGGCAGATATACCTACCGTCATAATTTATTTGAAAAATATTAATATTCCAAGTCTTTTGAGGCAAAACAATTGATTTGTCAGAGGAATAGACACGGTTGCTGTCTCCGTCTTCCGTGTACTTCCTGTGCGCTTCTGCAGTCTTTAAAAAAAATCCGCTACAAGAATCCTTGCGTCAATGTTGGATTGCAACATCAATTAAAACCTTCTCTTTTACTGTTTTCTTCACGTAAAGACTTCGTATGGCTTCAGAAGGCTTGGAACGTGACACGACTTGTTTGTAATGTATTTATACTGCTCGGTTATGATTAGTTTGTGCAATAAATACCTGTAACTGCATTTGCCTGTGTGTGTGTTTATGTTGTTTAGAGGTGGGTAGGTTTAGGGTAGGGGTGGGGTTTGGTGCTCCAATAAAAGTAAAAAATTATATAATAAATTTATATATGCGTGTAACCATTACACTAAGCCAAACAACTGAAAACAAAGGAGGACCCTTCAAAAGGGACTAAAAAGGGTTACCTTGAACTTCAAAAAGCGACGCAAAAGGGTCTTGACCAAGCTTCAAAATGTGACGAGTTGGAGTGAGACTGTACATTTTACTCTGAAGTACATCAGATTACAGAAATGAAATGGGCCTGAACAGTGTTCCATGAAAAATCAAGGCAATCTTTCAATCTTGTTTCAATCACACATACCAAAGATTATTTAGTGGATATTTTTCTTCCAAAGCAACATAAAGGACATTAATGGCAGGGCCAGTTGGCCGGGAGCACTGTGAGGTTAAGTGCCTCACTCAAGGGTGCAATAGAGATAAATATCCTTTAGCAATGCTCTAATTCACATGTCCTGCTATCTGGGATCAAACCTGTGACATTTGAATTACTGTCCCAGAGCCTAAACCAATAAGCTACGAGCACCAGCTGACCTGCCCACTGACCCACTCACATGCCTTCGTCCCGGCCTTCAGTCATTTCCACAAATATAACCGTCCTCTGCAGTTTTCACTGAACAAAGGGTTAACGGAATAAAAAATGTTTGTGAGGTGACATGTACGAGATGCTTGAAGACATCGAGTTTGATGAGCTGAAAAAAGAAAATCTGCTTTACACAAGCTGCCAACTGCAGAAACGGAACACACACTCATACACACACGGGTTGCCAACTGTGATATGGAGACAAAATCGTCTCTCACACTGAGTTGTTTTTGCCTGTAGGCACATCAATACTTAAACACAACATGTTTATATCTCAATCTTTACACAAATAGACACTTTAAAAAACCATTAGCAAAAAACATTATTTTATGGGCTTGCATGGCACACGTGCAACGCCACACTTCAAGGTTTCGTGCTTTAGTTTGGAACGTTGGCTCAGGAGGTCACCTCTGACCTCTTGAAAGCTCTTCTGTCAAACAGAAACCACGACAACAGGTGAATAAAATAATCACCATGGAAACCAGAAGCATATGAAACACTCCGCTCTGAAGGAACCATAATTCTTTATTTTCAAAAAGCAGTTCTTTCAAGTCACGTAAAAAAATGTTTGTGTGTATGAGTGCCAGATGACAGCACATGGGTCCTGTGTGTACTGTGTGGGGCTCATGATAATAAATGCCACTTATGATATTGATATTATGATATAGAAGTTATACAAGTAATTTGTTTACTTTTCTAAATATTGGCACAAATTTATCACGTCACACATATAATTTGGTGGATCAATATCTAAACATTAATTTAAGTGCTGTTTTTCATAGATTTGTTTTTCTTAATTAATATTTAATTAACTATATATTATATTTATTATTATATTTTCTAGAAAATAGATGTAAAAAATTACAATATAGAATGAAATAAGTAAATACGAAATAAACAGTCCATTTTAGTATTAGGTTAACTTTGCGCATCTCTTTTTCTGAAATCTTTTACCCTGTTTATGGAAAACATCAAATGTTTTGATGCTCAAGTGTTTTGTTTCTCTGTGGCAGACTGATGTCTGTTAGTGTGTGTGCACGCACAGTGAACATTAAAAATTAATGTGAACTTATTTTTAAAAAAATGTTCCATTTATTTACAAGTTATTGCTAATGTTGCCTTTTGTGTTTCAAATCCAAGTGTTTTACCTCCTGTACTGAATAATTTGTTTCTTACAATGATACACAATGAAACAATGAAACTTTCTCTCAGCAAAGGACCCGCTGTGATGATTTATGATTTATATGAAATGATTTATAATGTCAACCTTTAACTATAAAACATTTTTTCTTTCATGGTTATCTTTTTTAAGGAATTGCGCTTGTTCATATACAAATTAATCATTTTCTGTGACATTTATCATTTAGACTTCATAGTTAACTTTTTATGGTTAGCCATGCTCAAATCACTTCATACACAGACTCAGCTGGATAAAAAGACAAAGGACACATTTATAATTAATATAAATCATTTCCTTTCAGAAGAAATAGATCTTTCCTTTCAGATTATATAGATCTAAACCGAGGAAAAAAAATATAATGTTTAAGATTTGAGTTTCATTTATTTAAATCACATTACAGATTTCCCATAATTTGGTCATAAATAATTCCGCTGACAAATTTAATTCTTGCAAAACGGGTCCCTAATTACTATTAACTTAAATGTAAAAAAGATTGAATGCCTTCCTGATCCACATGAAGCTGACTCATTAGTCACCATATATCAAAGATAAATGTTCATTCTTCAAAACATGAGAAATGATTTAATCTAAAATGAGACCATAATACAAGAACGCTTTCAAAGGTTAGATCACATTCGAATGCTAATTCCCTTATACTGTATGTATACCGCACATAGCAAACAATAACAAGAAAAAATTATTCAAGTATAATTTTACAGTGCTATTGCTATTTATTTTCTTAGTAAAGCACTTTGAAATGCCAGGGTGTATGAAATATGCTATATAAATAAACTAGTCTTTTCTTGCCTGTCTGTTTCGACTCCATTCCAATTTATGATGATGACTGATGGTGAAAACAGATAAAATTAATTGTTTGCACTGATAGCTGAGAGCAGCAGATGAGAGAGATGAAGAGCTGCCTTCATACTGTCGTTTCGCATACAGCTTAATGTTTTGCAGATCTATTTAAAACATTCGAAACGTTATAAATGGACTGTAAACTCGAGCGTTACTGATATCCATCGCTTTTGTAAGACACTTCGCTCTAGCTCTCCAAAGGGGTATTGCGATGACATCCGCTGACATGCCTTGATCCCAATCTCTCCTGGTCATTTCCTGTTCGCTGACACTGTCAATAAACAGGCAAAAAAAGAAAAGAAACAGATCTCCCATGAAGAAGTTATTTACTCCAGCACTTCATTACTGCGGATGTTTCTCTGCAAGTGTTATTATATGAATGCAGTAGTAGACTTTTTCTGCGCAGTAATTTTTTGTGTGTGTGGCCATGAGCACAGGAATGTTAGAGTGCATAAGTGATGCTAAGAACTCTAGAACTCTGTTATCTCAGTAAGACTCCTGTTCTTTTCTTTGTTGTTCCTTTACCCAGAATGCCAGCTCTCTCACACACGACTCTTAACTCTGCTGGCTGCGAGAGCTCTAGTAGCACTGTTATGATTCTGCCTCTGATAGCCTGCTGTTGCCGTTTCCATGGTTACTCTGCCTTTCCCAAATCCTAAAGAGAATGAAAAATGAAAGTTAGATAAAGTTTAATAAGCCAGAGATAGCATAGGGAGAGAGTTAGGTATAGCTCACCCCCATCAGCATTTACAATAAAGCCTGTTGACCCTTTGTGCTCACAGAACACTCCCCGCTTGCCTCTGCACCTGTTCAGAAAGACCGGAGGCTGGTTTAAGGCTTCAAATATGCAAAACGTATTGAGGAAAAGACTTAAAATATGATTGCTTCAGAGGTACTTTGGCTCTACTTGTGTTAATGCCGGTTGATAACTGTAATATGAGGTATTTGAGAACTTGCACATTTACATTCATTGGACTGACTTGGGGGAAAAAAAAGACTTGAGCTAAAAAAAAACTGTCTATGATACTGTTTTTACCCAATTTGATTGCTGCTTACTGCAATATGGTTCTATAGAAAAAATGTTCATTAAAATGTAACTGTAGAATGGCTAACATTTTGGCTAACATATTAGCTGTCACTTGGTAAGGACTGAAGCCTCAAGTTTAGGACCAAATATAGGTTAATATATTTGTTTCCTTAATATAAACAAAAATTTATTATATAAGAAAATACAATGAGATTACCTAGGCTACTTCATGAGTGAATTTGGTGTAGAAACACTAGCAGCTAGCAACTAGCTGTTGTTTAGTAAAATAAATAACGAATACTGATTCCAAAATCACTATCACATCAAATTACTTTTAATTCACTTTTGACCTTTGATCTCATTTTTGTTACAATGATTTAAATAGGACTTACTCATGGGTAATGTTATATTTAGGTGTAGTGATATGGTCAAAACTAAAGTTTTGGATTAAAATGTCGTTCCTAAATCAATAAAATACTTCACGTGAAAATGACCTACATAGCAAAATCAGGATGTACATCGGGACTCATGGAGCTTCCTCCATGTATAGTCAGTTTTAAGACACCTCAGCATTTGGATTTTAAACTTTGTTCAAACATTGTCTGAACTTCGATTTGTACTAAACTATTCTTAAATCATCCATTACTGCATGTTTTGGGTTATAATCTTGTTGGAAGGTTGAAAGGTTCCATTTCAGCTTTTGTTTATTTCTTTATTTCTTTATTTTAAATATGGCCTTGCGTTCTCCTTATGCACTCTTTGTTATAATGTGGAATTTATAGTTGACATTATAATGGCTAGTTTGTCTGGCCCTGAAGCACCAAAACACCGCTAAACTATAACAATATCATCTTATTCATCATTCTTATTTTCAAATGCAGTGTTTTGTTTTCAAGAAACACATTGTAATGTTTGAAACTGTGGCCAAACATCTCCACCCTTGACTCAATGTCCAGAGTACAGTACATTTAGGAGTTACATTGTACATTGGATTTTTTGGGAGCAGAGGCTTCTTCCTTCCTGGCCAGGTTTGCACAATCTCTTTCTAATGCCTGACTTATTGACTGTTTCCAGAGTTGCCTGCAAAACCTTATAGCCCTGTTATATAATTTGCACTTATTTCTCCAATTGTCATGGCAAGTTTAACAAATATTTTAAAATCGCAACTTAAATTGTCGATTTGTTGAGTTGAAACAAAGCTTATTTTCAAGTTGAATTCTCTCTCGTTTAGTTGAGTTTCCTCACATTTATAAGGAAGTAGGTGAACTGTAATTTCTAAATTTGTTGAAAATGTTTCATAGTGATGATACAGGGCAAACCTGTGACACTTTCTGAAGCATCATGCATTTTGTTCTTAGGTGAGTTTGATTGGTTGGCTGACCTGGAAAGGTTGCCTGTGATGTAAAAGCTTCTCCATTTGCAGATTATTTTATGCACGGTGGAAGAGTGGATTTTAAATATCTTGAAAATGGCTTTAAATCCCTTTTTCAGAAGCTTTAACCTTCCTTCTGAAGGGCTCAGTCTTCCTTTTTGATGCTGCCATGTATTTCATTTCTTCTGACCAAACCAGAGCTGTTTATGTTTATGTATGACCTTCCTCTTGATGTTCTACTAATTTGCATCTAACTGCTGATCCACTAGCACTTGATGTAGTGATAAGTGTAACTTTTCTAACTATTAACTTGTCCAGTATGTTAAATTTAAGTTCATGTACAGTAATAGTGAATTTATATTTATTTATTTTATATATTTGTTTATTTTAATTTTTTTAATAAATTACATGGAAAAACAGTTAAGATACCGTAAGAATGAGGTTAAAATTAAAAAGGTTAAATGATGAGTAAAAGATGATATTTGCCCTTTAAAAATTTTGATAATCAAATTATATGAGCTGTTTTATTAATATTCTAAGAGGTTTGCAATTTGTGCAAACTGTATAGTTTAAAACCCTGCAAAAAATACATTTTATGTAAAAAATGTCTAGGTTACGAACATAACCCACGTTCCCTGAAGTAGGGAATGGAGACAGTTACACATGACCAATCGTCTTCGAGTCATTTGGAAAAAGGCCAATGAATATTGGCATGCAATAATCACAGCCAGGTGCACCCTATCATGCCGTGAGTATAAGAGGGCATGGCTGGATTGCACTTGCAGGTTTTCGCTGAGGAGCCAAGTTGGCTTGAGCGCGACCCAGGGTCGCGGCAGAAAGATGTAATGTCTCTGTTCCCTCTTTTACGGAACGTGGGTTACGTTCGTAACCTAGACGTTACCCTTTCAGTCTAATCACTTCGACGTTACATATGGGATGGAAACTTTTCATTCTAAAAAAGTTGAAGCATGGGTTGGGGGGGTCGGAGACATGAAAATAATTATTTACATGGAAATTCAAGGAATGCACTATATTGATAAAATATGGATATTAGTAAAGGGAAACAGCCTTCTGGCTGACTGTGGAAATAATAAAAGCCACAACCTCTGGTGAAGGAAGTCCAGAGGAGCACAGTTGGGACAGACTCTGCTCTGAGTCTGACTGCGGGGCAGGAGGAAGAGGTTCGCCTTGGCATCGGGGGAACCTTTAAGAAGCAGCAAGCCAACACCACCAGTCTTCCCGCTACCTGCTTGTCTGATTTAAGACACGGGAAGACACAGCCTCTTTGCGGAGGTTGTAGAATCTGGCGAAGGTGTTTGGTGTTTCCCAGCCCGCAGCTCTACATATATCTGCTAATAAGCCACCGTGCACCAACGCAGAGGTGGAGGCAACACTCCTTGAGGAGTGAGCTCTCAGACCTAAGGGGCACGGCTCTCCCTGGTACAAGTAGGACAGGGAGATGGCATCCACCACCCAATGGGCCAGCCTTTGTTTGGAGACAGCATTCTCTTTCCACTGCCCTCCAAAGCAGACAAAGAGCTGCTTGCAGGTTCACTACCTGACTTCGAAAAGGTGTGGTAGGAACCTTGGGCATGTAGCCGGGCCGAGGTCTCAGTGTTATGTGAGAGTCAGCCGGACCGCATTCTAAGCACTCTTCATCGACAGAGAAGGCTTGGGAGGTCCTGAGGTACTGAGGGCGGTCTTGGGGGATTAACCCGACGTGCCCATCCCCTGAGAGAGGAGGTCTCTCCTCAAGGGGATTTTGCAAGGAGGGACTGCCGTGAGGAGCATTAGGTCGGCAAACCATGTCCGGGAGGGCCAGTAGGGCGCTATGACCAGAACTTGCTCCTCGTCCTCCCTGATCTTGCACAGGGTCTGTGCAAGGAGGCTCACTGGGGAAAAGGCGTACTTGAGAAACCAGCTGTGTGCCAGTGCATCCCCACCGAGGGGCTCGAACAACTCGAAGGCAATTGATATTGATACAAGGCTGGTTACCTGTTGCATGCACACCCCAACCCACGGAGGAGGCATCCGTGTGCACTACAACATGCCTGGACACTTGACTAGGGGCACTCCGGCCTGTTGAAAAGCAAGGTCTGCAAGCAAGACGCCAATCTGAAGTGTGCTACGGTGCCATGCCCATCTTGGGACCCGATCGTGTAACCTACGATGAAGCGGTCTCATAGGGAGCAACCCCAGCGGCATTACTGCGGCTGCCATATGCCCCAGGAGCCTCTGAATTTACTTGAGAGGGACCACTGTTTTGGGCCTGAATGAGCTCAGACATGTCAACATGGCCTGCGCACGTTCCTCGGTGAGGCGGGCAGTTTTTAAGATAAAGTCCAGCTCCATGCCGAGACAAGAGATCCTCTGCACTGGACAGAGTTTGCCCTTCCCTCGGTTGACCTAAAGGCCTGGATGGCTGAGCCGTAGCACCAGGTCCCTGCGTGGACACAACAACTCCTGCGAGTGAGCCATTGTCAGCCAGTTGTCAGTAGTTGAAGATGTATCCCTCTGCGAACTTTGGCAAATACTCGGGGAGACAGGACCAGGCCAAACGGGAGACGCTTGTACTGACATGCTCAAGCCTCGAACACAGACCGTCGAAGGAGTCTGAGGCGAGGCAAAACTGAGAGGTGAAAGTACGCGTCCTTCAGGTCGATGGCTAAGGACCGATCCTGGGGCCGAATGCAACTTAGTATCAACCACTGCGAGGGGATGAGAAGTTCTAACCAGGCCCCCATCCGTGTCGCCAGGGGTATCAAGGGTACGGTGACAGCCGTGCCCACAGTGGGGCAGCCTGGTGAGGAACCAGGGAGGGATGAACGTCCTGGGGACGAGTCCGGCTGCTCTGAACAGCCCTTACCTTCTACACTGGTTCCCGCGCTGGGGCCAGGGCTCCGGGTCTGCATTTGAGGAGAAAAGAGATTTGGTTAGATGGGGACCACGGGGCACTGGGCCCAGAGCTGTGGAAGATTGCTCCCTCTGTAGAAGATACCGCTCCCGGCCCAGTGGTGGTGCAGATGTCACTGTCCCCCGAGGAGCAATCACCATCACCTCCAGTCTGCCCATGTCAGGGGCGCTTCTTGGAGCTACGATTATTCCAGGCCGGGCCCTGAGGAACGGACGGCGTTCCGTGCCTGCGGCCAGCTCAACGTCAGGCAGCCTTGTATCGTGTGCTTTGGCCGAGGACAGAGCAGAATGACTGGGTGCCGCAGGGGGATGCCCTCGGCAACGGGTAGGCTGAGGCAGGGCGCTAGGGGGCTTGGCATACTCCCTGTGCGTCAGTACATGACTGATGGCCTCAGCCTGCTGCTACAGGGTGCGGCAGAAGCCCGCAGGGCTTTTACACCCACCGGAATATTCTGCAGTCACCATGCGATTCCCCAGGCGCCCCCTGCGGCTGCCGTAAAGCCAGCATGGCTCTCCGTCTCACCGCGGGAAGGACGCAAAGGGATCAGTCTCGCTAATGAGAGGCGCGATCGCAGTGTAGCGATGGTCATGCTCTGCAATGAACGCATGAGTCATCCACAAGCGCTGCCTTTTTTTTTTTTTCTCCAAACACGCTAGACAGCGCTCGTGCCCATCTAAAAAAGAGAGGAAACTCCCACACTCAGAAGCACAAGGTCACATAGACATCCCAAAGAATGGCTATGAATCTGTGAGAAAATTGCTCTTTTTTGATGCCCGGTTGCGCAGGGAGGACCTCTCGCGGCACTGCGTGGACTCAGTGGAATGAGGTCTCTCGTTGGCGAGCAAAAAGCCTTTACAAAGGCTACCAGTCCCACGGGATCCGCTGTCAAATGCCCAGTTGATGATGTCGAAGCGGCGAGAGAGCATGAACTCCAGCAGGAACTCTTTTTTCTTGCTTCTCCTTCCAGCAGACTTGGACAGTCTGCATACGGCGAGGCTCCAAAAGCGAAAAGCTGCAAATGCAATCCAGCCGTGCCCTCTTATACTCACGCCGTGATAAGGTGCACCTGGCTGTGAATATTGCACGCCAATATTCATTGGCCTTTTTCCAAATGACTCGAAGACGATTGGTCTCTCAAGCGAGATCCCATATGTAACGTCGAAGGGATTCGGCTGAAAGGGTAATATAAAATTATATGAAGCGGCATAAACTTCTAACCAAAGCCACAGGAGCTAAGTGAGAATAACTTGTGACGCATCTTATCCATTCTGTTTGCATCTTGACATTTATTTAATCCATCAAAGATTAACATTAATAGAACTTCTTGAAGCATTCGCAGGTCATTTTTGCATTAAGACAATAATTTCTTAATTGTATGGATGAACATACGGTCAACAAACAAATGTATGCTCCCACACTCAACCCCTTCCTTGTCTCACACTCTTTCATTGTCTTGTCTCACACTCTTTTGACACTGCCCAAAATTTTCACGTCACATGACATCACACATAAATGTTTTCATGGCTCCTATATATATATATATATATATGTATATAAACAATAGTCAAAATCATGTTCATGTTCTACACTGTTCCAAATTTATAAAATGATAGAAAAATAGCAATATATTTATATTATTATTTTTGTAAATTGTTTATTTAGTTTTTTTTTTATAAATAATGCTCTGGTTGTGCATATACTGTAGAATACAGCTATGTTTTATTCTTTAAAAATGCAATAAATTTTTTATTAATTAATTTCATATCATTTTATCAGATTATGTCTGAATTACAATGTTATTGCATGATTACTTGTTGGCCTCTGAACCTCTGAGCTGGGACCGGCCAAAATCTGTAACTGAGAGATTAATGCTATCCAATTAAAACAAGTCATATCCAACATGTACATTCACAGTGTGTGCAGATTTAATTTGTGATGCGACCATATTTCCGCAACATACTGAGGGTATTTATATTTCACATTCATGTCTGGTGCATTGAGACAAGAACGGGCATGTGTGGTTAAAACGCTTTTGATGTTAGAGTGGGCAGCCTGGGTAAAAATGTCATAGGCAGCACTAAGTGATCACAGAGCCCATGCTGTGATTCGGCCCACATCTTCTCCAGTCTCATTTAATTAACCTGAGACAAAGGCGAGAGAGAAGGAGGCGATGAAGAGGACTGCAGCCTCTCTGCCATCTGCCTACATCAGTAGTTTGCAACCGGGAGGCCGGGCCCATGAGAGGCCCCAACAAACTTTTCAAGAAGGCCACAGGATGACTTAAAGTGTTTCTTAGTTAAAGACAAAAAAAAAAAACTTGATGAAATGCTAAAATTGTAAATAGATTTAAAACTATATTTAAAACATTTGTTTGTATTTTTAGCTTTTAAACTTTGAGTTGTTCTTAATGTAATTAAATATTTGTAAAAAAATTAAATGAATGTAATTAACAATTAACTTAACATAATTACATAACATTTAAATATAATTGTCAAATATAATTCTAATAAATCAAATTATATTACTCTATAAAAAAATCATTCAAGTGCTAAATTCAGTTGTTTTATACATTCATGAATACATAGCCTACATATATATATATATATAATGTCCCTCCTCACTTTTTGCACTGTAAGAAATAAAGTGTAATTTTAATTGTAAAATGCTGTTAAAAATGTTAACAGTAAATTCCCGCTGCCAGTTTTTTCATGTCAAATTTAACTATACACTTCTTAAGAAGTAAAAAAGAACAAATAAATGTTTAATTTAATTAAAAAAACTATAAACTGATATTGCCAAATTCCCTCCATGATGTTTCCCATTTGAAAGTATTTTGTTTAAATAATCATGTTTCTTTGTCAGTTTATGTTAAAGGCTTAGTTCACTTCCATAATTAAATTTTCCTGATAATTCCAAGATGTCCATGTCATTCTTTATTTAATCAAAAACGGGGAGCGTGCTGGCCATGCTTCTGGCCCTTTTGATCGATGTTGCTCCACAAGCACGTGCTCATCCGGACTGACAACACTGCAGCCGTTGCGTACATCAACCATCGAGGTGGTCTACGCTCCCACCGCATGTCGCAACTCAACCCTGTGCAAGATCAGGGAGGACGAGGAGTAGGGTTTGCTGGTAGCGGCATACTGGCCCTCCCGGACCTGGTATGCCGACCTAATGCTCCTCGTGGCAGCCCCTCCTTGGAAAATCTCCTTGAGGAGAGACCTCCTCTCTCAGAGGATGGGCAGAATCTGGCACCCGCGACCCGATCTTTGGAACCTGCACGTCTGGCTCCTGGACGGGACGCAGCAGACCTCTCCGGCCTGCCAGCAGCCGTGATTAACACCATCTCTCAGTCTAGAGCTCCCTCAACAAGGAAGGCCTATGCTCTGAGATGGGGTCTGTTCGTCGACTGGTGCTCCTTACGCCAAGAGGACCCACAGAGATGTTAAATTGCAGTTGTGCTTTCCTTCCTGCAGGAAAAGTTGGAGCGCAGGCTGTCCATTTCAACTCTAAAAGTGTATGTTGATGCCATCGCAACAAACCATGATGCAGTGGAGGGGCAACCCCTAGGTAAGCACCAACTCATCATTAGGTTCCTTAGAGGTGCGCGTCGAGTTAATCCCCTGAGACCACCCTCGGTACCCTCTTGTGAACTTGCCATCGCCTTAACCGGCCTGCGGCAAGCTCCTTTTGAGCCCTTAGCATCAGTTGACATTAAATAACTGTCACTGACAGCATTCTTGATTGCTCTGGCCTCCATCAAGAGGGTCGGGGATCTCCAAGCCTTCTCTGTCGACGAAGAGTGCCTAGAGTTCGACCTGGCTGACTCTCACGTAACATTGAGACCTTGGCCCAGCTACGTGCCCAAGGTTCCTACCACACCCTTCTGAGATCAGGTAGTGAACCTACAGGCTCTGCCCCAGGAGGAGGCAGACCCGGCCTTAGATTTGTTGTGTCCAGTACGCACACTGCGCCTCTACGTTGACCGCACTCGAAGCTTCAGACCCTCTCAGCAGCTCTTTGTCTGCTTTGGAGGTCAGCAGAAAGAGAATGCTGTCTCAAAACAGAGGCTGGCCCATTGGGTGGTGGCAGTCATCTCCCTGTCATATCTATACCAGGGAGAGCCGTGCCCCCTAGGTCTGAGAGCCCACTCCACAAGGAGTGTTGGCATAGTTGGCATTCCGACGGGGACCCTAATTGGAGCCCAGGGCATTGAGAAGGTTACGTGCAGATTCAACTGTTGACACGCTTGCCTGCCTGTGCCAGGGTCATGGCCTTTTCCACGGGTCTGTTCTCATATGTAACGTCAGAGTGAACTCGACTGAAGGGGAACGTCTAAGGTTACGTAGGTAAAACATGTTCCCTGAAGGAGGGAACGGAGACGTTACATCCCTTTGCCACGACCCTGGGTCGCACTGACACCTACTCAGCTCCTCAGCGAAAACCTGCATGTGCATTCCAGCCGTGCCCTCTTATACCAATGCTTTGATAAGGTGCACCTGGCTCTAATTATTGCACGCCAATATTCATTGGCCTTTTCTCAAGATTCAAAGACGATTGGTCTCTCATGCGAGATCCCATATGTAACATGGGTTACCTACGGAACCTTAGACGTTTTTGAAAAAAGCATGACTTTTCTCCCTAAAGTGAACTTTATTGGGAGCCAACTAGTTTAAGGCCCAAATTCCAGTTTCAATGCAGCTTCAAAGAGCTCTTCATGATCCCAGTTGAGGAATGGTCTGATCTAGTGCTAGCACTAGCACATGCGTATCTTCACACATTACATAATCACAATGGAAAGGTCCCACATGCTTCGTTCTTCATCTGTGGATTTGCTTCAAAAAGAGATAGGGTTGGGGTGAAAACTCCATCTCATGTTCTTGTCCAACTTCAAAATCAACCGACATCATTGATCAAAGATACTAGAAAAGGTAGTATCCTCACAATTATATTCCTTCGTAGAGAAAAATGGTATCTGCGAGGATTTCCTGTCAGGATTTAGACCGTATCATAGTACTTAGACTGCTCTAATTAGAGTTACTAATGACCTGCTTCTATCATCTGATCGTGGTTGTACCTCATTATTAGTGTTGTTG
>JAUYWG010000031.1:1313691-1342533 GCA_034779775.1 Enteromius afrohamiltoni
TTTGATAATGTTCAGTGCTTTGCTACAATCTGTATTGTTAAAAGCGCCATATAAATAAAAGTGACTTGACTTGACTTGACTTTGTTTTACTTTTTTTTTTGTTAAGGTTATTTGACTTTCTTTGCCCATTCACTTTGTAAATGCTGGGTCAATACTTCTGTCTATGTCACATGTGACCTTTCCTACATGATTACGTAATGTGTGAGCGCAGAATGGAGCAAGATTTACATTTGTAGTAACAAATTATATCCAATTTTTTTTGGTTTGCTTGAAAATGGTTGATGGCTTTCCTAGATAGTTTAGTGTGACCTCTCCAACATAATTACCTAAAGTTTAAAGACACGCATACACATTGCAGAGCTAGTGCAAGACAAGCATTTGTGGTAAAAAGTATATTTAAAATTTTTTTGATTGCTTACTAGATAAGACTTATTCCTTAGCAGGGATCATGCAGATCCCTTTGAAGCTATATTAAAACTGCAATTGGACCTTTAATCCGTTGGTCCCATTAAAGTACACTATAGGAAAAATCCAACCCAGTCTCACAGCAATTCATACATATTTTACGATGTGGCTAATTCGTTCAAATTTGTATGAAAATTCATATGATTTTTGCGTATTTTACGAGTTGCCAATTCTTATGAATTTGTACGAATTACCTACACCTAACCCTGCTCCTAAACCTACCTGGGGTCACTGGGGTTTAGACAAATTGACAAAATTGTACAAATGAAATTGTACGAATTAGCACGATATTACCACCTCATAAGAATTGGTTTTGAGCCTGTGTTAGAAAAATCTAAATAATTTTCCTCAAAAACCTAAAAAAAAATTACTATTTGAAATTATCAGGAAATTTTGTTTAATGGTTCTTGTTTGTAAATGACCATTTTATACTGTAAAATGTTCTGTAAATGTGTTTACGGTATTTATAGATTAAAAAATTCTTATGGCAACCACAGCTTCCAAAATAATTAATTACAATTTAGTTTTCTATTCTTTTTTTTTACAGTGTAGTTTTCTTCTCAGTTGGAAGGTACGTGGGCTGCAGGTGTGGTTGGTTAAAAGTTGATGTACAGTTTCTTTCATTAAACAGCAACTTTTTACTTTCATTGGTTGCCTACAAAACTCACACACACCATACTTATGTCAAAGGCAGGACATGGCTCTAGTGTATGGGGCTATATAGTCTGCTTGGAGGGGAAAGCTGCATCCTTCCTTCCTTTCAAAATGCTCAAGTGCCTGTCAAAACGGCCTATAAATATTCATGAAAGTGGTAACATTTGGCAGAGCGAACTCTCACAGACACACTCACACGCGCAAGCTGTCTGACATTTGGGCGTGTTTGCAGACGGACGTGTGTCTGTTTGCATGGAAAGACATGAAAATCAATAGGTCGTAATTACACTGTTTGTGCTGGCGCTCTTCTCAGATGTGCATAATTAATTGGTACCATGCTCGTTTGATTGGTGGCGGTACCGAAACTGGGTCAGTATAGAACGTTACGGACTGTTAAAGTCTTCCGGCTGGTTTCCCAGACAGAGATTAAGTCTAGTCCAAAAGGATTTTCAACAGAGAATCACAATCCACAGTACAATTTACTCCATGACAATCCTTCCCAGAAAACTGCCCAGAGGAGTCATGACCATTCCTTGTCCTGTGTAAAAGGGTCGCCCTATAATTAAAAAAATCCAATTAAATTAAATTAAATTAAAAAAGACGCAGAAACTCACACCTCTCCCTTGTGAAATATTGTAAATATTAATTCAGTCATTTTATTTGTTGGCAAACAACTTTCACTGTTACAACAAATATTAGTTATGAGTTCATTCAGTTTAAAATGCATATGAAAAGAATAAATAATAATTTCATTGATATTGTAATAATAATAATATTGATGATAATAACAATAAAAAAGGTCTCAGTGCCGATCCGATTCTTCCTGACCCTCTCTAGGATCCTACATTTCTGATCTGTTGAAAAAATAAAAAAATAAAAAAACAAGACTGAATCACAGGAATAAATATGCAGTCAATTTTCTCAGGGTGGGTTAACAAGAGATAGATGTGCAAGCTACAGGGAGTCTCAGTTTGAGAACAAGTAAACAGTAGTTTCAGAAACTGACCTTTACAAGGTTGTTTCCATCTTCCAAACCACTCCATTAAAGTCCTATCCTTCTAGTCTGCTCTTTTACATGGTTAATTGTATGTTTACACATGCTGGACACGTGATTTCCGCAGTTCACACTTTTATTGGACCCGTTCCAATTCACATCCCGCTAGCCTTTCTTACTCTTCTTGATTAAGCTCTTAAAAACACAACTCGATATGTGAAATAGTCACAATAATAGACCATCTTTTAGCCTGAGAACAATTTTAGCTGTGTCAACACATGTGACTGGAATTTTAATAAGATGGAATTCTTCGACCTGCATCCAAAGTACATTTCTGCTCTTACACGTAAAAAAATGATGCGCTGAAGGTTAATCGTTCTAGAATTCATGACACAACAACATTCCAGCATCCTTGGGATCCCATCTGCAATGGCTGTCAGTCACACAACAGTCATTTTCTCAGAGTCTCTTGGTTATCATCGACACAGTGAGAATTAGAATGACAAAGTGTTGCTTTTGGAAAAGAAAAGGAAGAGATCACAGTCATCCTTCCAAACGAGAGTGTGTATGTAGATAGGTGAGCATGTGTTTGTGCTGTGCGTTTTCAGGGATAGTATTTTGGAGGACCTGCACAGCATTGCGGGATTGGTCTAGTCTACAAAAACACATACAAGGGGCAAAATATGTCAGAAAACATGAAACGCATACGATCATATGCAGTATTGGGAATCTGTACATTTTACATGGAAAACAGTTCCATTTCTTTGTAATTAGTGAAGATTACCTTTCCCATAACTGAGATTATTACTGAAAAATAAATGTAAGAAAACAAGATGCTTTCTCAGTCTTCAAGAATAGATGCGCCTATTGTGATTTCACTCTCAGAAACGGTGCTAAACGAGAAGGAATGTGTGCAGCAGAGAATCATAGAGAAGTCTTCTAGAGAGTTGTGGGTAATGCAGTTCAGTACAACAGAAGAGTTTAAAGTCTCATTATCATACACGGTCATTTAAAACGGCAGCTATTTTCCGCAGTCTATTCCACGATCCGTGGTGAGTTTTGAGGAGAATCAGATGGCCATCGGATGAAGGAGATCTATGCAAATGATCCAGGGAGCAAAAGTTTGTCCATGTCTCCGAATTGACGATCCGCAAGAGTTTTACTCGGATTCCGAGGAGATCGTGGAGAAAAAAAATCCACAAGACCTGCCTACACACGGTAGTCCTTGTTCTAGCATAGGAATGGGTTACTAGGTTCTGGTTACTGGTTCTAACTGGAGCAGGATTTTGGTGACAGGATACTCGTATGTACTGGAATCGGGGGGCTATCTGGAATCAGTCTCTCTATCAGTGCAGTAGGTAGTGTATCCCATGCCTTGTGCATTGTGTCTCACTCACACAAACACATACACACACACACTCTGTGTGTGCGTTGGTGTCTATAGGCTGGTGACTAGCTGTGAGGGGTCTGGTGGCTGTTCTTCAGGTGACGAGTCTTCTTTCTCAGGTGGGGCGATGAACCCGTCACTGCCTCCGCGTCCCATCTGGTAATAGCTCTCTAGTTCCTGTATGTGGTTCCTGGAGCCCAGGTTCGGCATGCTTTTGTAGTATACGTCATCTGCCTCCATTACGACCCCTTTGCCGTTGGCCAGATGAAGTTCGCTGCCTTCTTCCTCCTCACCATCATCATCCTCATCGTCTTCATCATCGTGCAGGCCGTTGATGAGGTCGTCAGTGCCATGTGGGAGGTCAGTGAGCGTGGGCATGCTGGTATAGAGTGAGTCTCTGAGGGGGGAGTGTGTGTGCGCGCGGGGAGTGTGTGTGTGTGAGGAGTGCGTATGCGTGTCGTTGGGGAGCAGCGGGAAGAAACTCTCGCTGTTCTCCTGTGGCAAGCGCCGGTGGGCTGAAAACGTGTGCAAGGGGGCGTGGTTTTCAGGAGGGGGTGGTCTCGGTGGGAGGAGCGGTGCTTGTGACTCCTCCCTAATGAGCTCCAGACTTAGCCCGCCCCCGTCGTCATGTCGGTGAAAGGCTCCGGGGTTGTCAAGCACCATGACATCATCTTTGGCGATAGACGATGACCCCGCGACCCCTCCGTTGGCCAGGTGGTTGTTGAGTTTATTGGTCAAGGTGCCCTGGTGGGCTTTTCCCTGTCGCTCCTGGGTGTTGAGATATGACGGAGCGTAGTTTGCTGTCAGCTCTTTTAGGATCTTCTTCTCAAGCGTAGTGGGCGGCTCGCTGCCACGGGAACTGTAGGTAAGGTAATCGCCTGCTGCCACACCATAGCTGTTGCCATGATTACCGTTAAGTGGCAGCGTATCCATAACACTGGAGTCTCGTGCGTTGTTGAGAATGCCTTCTGAAACAGAGAAGACAACAGAACCTCATTTACACACACACACACACAAAACTGTGGCATTTTAATATATGGCCTAATTCTCACTATTAACTAGTTGCTTATTAGCATGTTATTAGCATTATTCACATATTGGCTGTTTATTAGTACTTATAAAGCACTTATTTTTAATACTAATTCTACCCAACACTTAAACCTAATTAAGAATTAAAGGGGTAGTTGACCAAAAAATGAAAAGTGAAGTTGAGCTTCTAATGTCACAGGGACTGTTTTACCAATGTATTTATTAACATTACGTTTCTGAAGCTGGGAACATTACTTTTGTGTTGCGATTTTATCAAAAATATCTTAGTTTGTATTGCGAAGATTAAAGAAGGTCTTGCGGGTTTGGAACACGGGTGAGTAATTAAAGACAGAATTTTCATTTTGGCATGAACTAACCCTTTAATAAACAGCAAATAGGTGTATTTTGAGGCAAAAGATGTAGTTAATGGTTTGTTGATAGTGAGAACAGGACCTTAAAATAAAGTGTGACCAAACATCTTGTATATACGGTATTTATGATTGATGGTAATATGAATAGGTTCATGTACTGTATGCTTCATGAAAGATGATTTCAAACAGGATATTAACTTTTAATCAAATAAGAAACAGATGAATATAGGAGGATGCAGATTTAACAGGGATAGGGAGAAGAGGAGGGAACGGGAGGGATGAGGAAGAGGAGAAGATTAAAGAAGAGAGAAGCAGAGGAGAATATATTATAAACATGGAGCTGTTGTGAAAGTAAATGAATCATACTTGAATCTCTGTAGGAGGCTGCAGACCCGCATGAAAAGAGAGAACAAGAGAGAGAGAGAGAGAGAGAGAAAGAGAGAGAGAGAGAGAGAGAGAGAGAGAATGATTACATACATAAATGCTTATGGAACATGTCTACAGAGAGAGAGAAAGAAGCATCATATTCAGCTCAGACTGTGACAGGCATTAGTGACTGAATGCTAACCTAGGCTGAAATGTTCTTAGACCACCAAATTATTAAACAGAACAGATGGACATAGAAACAACATAAACAAGCTCATTAAACAGACACAGGAAGTATGTATGTGGGATATCAATGCTAACTCTGGATCATCTTGTGTTTGTATGAGTACCATTAGGAACATTAATGCATTTTACAATTCCCAAGGTAATGAACAGGATTCAGAATAGTCTTTCAAATCTGAATTTAAGGAAATTGAATTAAAATAGAATGGATACTGCCATGTAGTATGTTAATTTGTCCAATATAAATGACCTATTACTCTAATATACTCAACATATGGAGTATTTCAAGAAACATGAGATAATGTAATAATTTAAGTTTAAAATGTACATATATAATCACTATATGAAATAAACCAGGATTATTTATTTATTTATTTTTTCACATGTTTCCTTTTTTATGTAAATATGTGTTGAACAAAATTCAGAATTGTATTATTTGGGTCACTTTAAAATTAATTAAGCAGAATTAAAAAAATAAATTAACTGGAACGTTATTTGGAAATGTGCTATTTTGCAAAAAATATTACCGTTTTGAATAGCTATATATAATCAGCTACATATAATCACTGTCAATAAAATTAAATCCTTAAATAAACATTACATTTGATAAATTTGTCCTAGACTTTTTTTTTAGAGAGATTTGTATCAAGGATACAATTTTTGTTTGATTTTTGTTAATTATTTTTATTTTCTTCTATAGTGAACAAACTCCATCGCACACCTGCACTTGATAGGTGTGTAGGATAATAAGACCAATCAGGTGGATCATTTCAACAAGCCAGCAATTCCTACACACTATCGCAACTTGCAAATAAGTAATATTTATTGACACAATGCTTATTTTCTTCTATAGTGAAATGATCAAAACCACCAACATATTGTTTTCTGACAGATTAATAAATCAATACTGATTAAATCAAACTTTAAGGACAAATAAGTGGATGATAGCTAATTAAATATTTTTGAAAATAAAAGTCTTAAATATTTTATATATTCAAGCTAAAGGTACATTGATTAATCTAATGTACGATTCTAGAAATACACAAGTTTGTGTGAAGGATATTTAATTAAATATACATTTATATAAAATTACTATTTATACAAATTTATATAAATCTAAATTATTGATTAATAATAAAAACAATACAAAAAACTTTTACTACTAAAAAATTTTAGCTCGAACTTCTCTGTGCTCATTCACCTTTATTGTACGGAAATACAGCGTGAATGCAGTATGAATATTTTGCCTTACATCTTCTTGTCATGTTAATTTCACAGTACCATCCAGTACAACGTTGAAGTTTGTAAATGTGCATGTGAAAGGCAAACCTTGCGTGTTGAACATGTTGGCAGTAGGGTTATTGTACACAGCAGACTCTCCCAGTAGTGTGTTATAAGGATTAGTGCCATGAGGACGTAACAAAGCATTGGAGATGAGATGGTTAGCCATGGTACCTACAACACCCACAAACAGAGACAGAAAGAGAGAAAGGAAGAGAGACAGATATGGAGGCAGGAAGTTGAAAGAAGACAGAAAGAAGGAGCAACAAAGAGACAGAAAAAAGATGTACAATAAACAGTTAGAATGATGCAGACAAGGAGTCAGTAAACTTGTGTTTAAACAGCTTTAAACAAGTTAGTTCGGGTGGACAGGAATGTTAAACCGCCCATGTGGAGAGTAACATCAGAGCAGAACTCAGCATAGATGTTTATGTTGGACAGCTGTTGATGTTTGACATTTTGTCCTGCCAGTGTGACTTGATTGGGGTCGTTTTTCCAAGGCTTCAGCTCTGATGTCGCTGGAAGATGTTTAAAATCTCACATTCTTGTTTACACAGGACGGAGAAGAGAAAGGAGCTCAGAGGAGCAAATCATATTAGCGTTTGGACATAACAGAGGCTGGCAGTGTTTGAGAAAAAGCAGAACATGAGCACATCCACAGATGGCTGATCCATTTGGACTCCAGGGTCAGAAAGTTGGAGGGCTTTCCGGTTGCGTTCCAGATTTTTCTGCAGGTTTTTTTTTTTTTTCTCTTTCTCTCATTAAATAAACACACTCGTACAAATTCTTAATCTATAAGCACTTTTGGTCTTGGGACACTGTTAAAACACATACCAGTTTGTCATTTTTCTACTAACAATTAGCATTCTTTGGTGTCACCTTTTTGGAATAAAGCAACTGACTTGTTTCTTTTGATATGTCCTGATTTGATATATCCTAAACACACACTCAACATTTTCTATGAAAACAACTAAATTACAGCTTAACAATATAAACATATTGTAGAAACTTAATTTCCTGTAAAGCTGCTTTGTGCGGTGGCCCAGTAGTGCATAACACAACCCAACTGAAAATGCAAACATGAGCTCACAACACAACAAAATTAAAAGTTTGTTGGTAGGACAGACAAAATGGACAATACATTTAATCTCAGTGTCAAAATTTTAAAAACAGGTACAGACCGCCTGCCAAAACTCGTGATACGCGTACAATAGCCGTTTCTGTAGACCAACTACCCCCTAGTGGTCAGGAGCATTTCCGTTATGTTGTGGCTTAATGTCGTTGTGTTGTGAGCTTATGTTTGCTTTTTAAATTGCGTTGTGTTGTGAGTTTATGTTTGTTTGTTTTTTAATTCTGTTGTGTTGTGTATTACTGGATCACAGTAACTTTGCAATGATTTGTATTGTAAAAAGCCCTATATAATTAAACCTGAATTAAATTGATTATTATATATTATCTTTGTTTTCTTTATGTCACATGCAAGCATCATCTTCACTGACAATTTTGCATCCTTGGTAAACCAAAGCACTAAATTTAATAGCAGTAAAACATATTTGTTGAAGAAACAGCTGTCACATTAAAAATGAATATTGAAATAGTTTATCTTTATTTAGATTAAAATAAGTACAGCTTAAAAAAACATTTTTATTATTTTTATCTACATAAAATAGGGCTTAAGGACAAGGGTAAAATAATAATATAAACATGTACTTTAATTTTTAGACTTATATATGTGTAAGTCATTTAAGAAGCAAAAATAAACAATGAATGCCTTAATATATACATATAAAAAAAACAGCTGTTCACATTTTTTAAGTGCAAAAAAAATAAGTGCCCATTGTTGAAGAAACATAATCTCTAATTTTTTTATGGGCATCATGGCTAATCTCACTGGTCAGAATTAATCTATAGGTGTCAAATGACTACTGGTGTGTACCTGTTTCAGTGTGTGTGTGTGTGTGTGTGTGTGTTTATGTATGTACAGTTTCTGTCAATATGTATGTGTACGAATACTGTGTACATGTTTACACATGGGTGTATGTGTTTGTGTATGTGTGTTTTGTTTTACCTCTGTTGAGAGTCGCTGAGCTGTTCATATCAGCGGTGATGAAAGATGACTCTGACTGCTTCCTGACAGTGTCATTCCACATCCTCCGAATACGACTCTGACAACAGAGAAAGAGGGGGTCGATGTTCAGTTTCTAACCATTAGGAAAGCAGTGTCCAAATTAAGCAAACAAAGAAATTGTATTATGCGTCAATGGTAGTGTAATGCAGATAACTTACTTTATATCTAATGTCTTACATCACACATTATACAGCCATTCGATTTGTGAGGTTAGTTTTGTTTTCCTTTTTTGTCTACAGTTATCTGCACTGTACTATGGCTAATGGCTAATTGGAATACAGCATTGAAAACCTTTCTGAGTATAGTCACGAATAGTGAGGTGAGCAGAATGCTGAGTGTACCATTTAAAATAAGGCTGAATGGGAAATTGGGTCATGTGGGACTGTATTCATCCATGAATAAAAAAACGGCAGAGCTAAAGTGCTTTCTGTGCAAAGAAATAACAAGCTGATGACTGCATTGACCACTGACAGCTTCACCAGTCACTGGCCTAGAAAAATCACTTGAGATGGTTTTGGAGGATCCCCTGCAGGTGTGCGTGTGTGTTACCTGTGAGTTGGTGGAGTAGCGTCCAGGTGTGCGGGCTGTACTGGTCTTTGTTGAAGTGGAGATGGTTGACTCCACACTCTTCCCGCTGCAGCAGTGTGTGCGGAGACATCGGCCATATTCCTTGCGCACCTGCAAAGACGCATGCACACAGTTTGGTAAACCAAGGCTGTTGTGGGGTTTTTTATTCTTCTTTTTTGCTTATGACCAACGAGGGGCTCATGAACAGCTACACAAAAACAGACAGACAGTCGATCATCCAAGAAACGGCACACATATATGTACACTTTTGAACGGGGGTCATTTTTTAAATTCAGTTATTATTTAGTCTTGTGGAGAATATCTGTTATGTGAAATTTTTATTCAGGACAGTATTAAATAAACAATTCAAATAATTAATCATTCCTCTAATTTAATTTATTTAAATGAACATATGCAACAGGTTCATATAATGACACCTCTTCTATGATAAGCATGTTTTTAATTTCTGAAATCAAATTCCTTTTAATATTTTTGTGGTTGTTAAATGTATTTAAAATTATTTAGTAGTTTTTAGTACTAAAACAATGATTAAGATGAGCCCACTAACAAGTTTTAAAGCTTTAAGCCTTCATTTGGGAGATTTCCTTAGCAAATATTGAGGTATGTGATTAATTGTGATTTGATTAATTAGTCAGCATTTCTTGTAATTAGATTACAGTTTTTAATCGATTGGCCATTCCTTGTGTCCTTGTGCGAAAGAGTTTACTGGGTTCGTATTAGTTGTTACAGTGTGCCTGTGCAAGACCATCTGTGTGTAATGTGTGTGTGTATGTGTGTGTGTGCGCATGGCAGGAACCCTCATATCATTTACATGACTTCAATAGTTAGCATGCTGGATGACCTTCCTAACAATGTAATCCTAATCAGGAAAAACACACATACATTCAAATCACGGCCTTCCCCTCGATTCTCAAACAACAAGGACCAAAACTTATATTGCTCCATCCAAAAATCTAGACATAATAACAATAATGACAATATCAGTACAAAATTCCCTGTTGTATCAGCAAAAATACAGCTATAATTGCTTTTTAATGTTGTTAACATGGACGCTATATTATTGTTTGCGCAGCTGTTGAAAGAAAACTCTCAAAGATCGGCCAAATAAAATCCATTGGTTTTATTCCTCCGTCTCTATGGATGACTGCATACCCAACTCCTCACAGACCTCAACAAAACAGGACTTACAGCTTTTGATTTAAATCACTGCTTTCTCCACAAAACCCAAATAAGCCTAGATCAGTCCCTCGTCTTCTAACAACAGCTTCTTGTGGGTCTTTGAGAGATCATATATATATTTTATGTTCGGATCCATTAGGTAGATGAGTAGATTAGCCAAAAATCTCTAAAATCATCCACTTTTGGCTTAGAATGTTGCCTGCACGCACATCTATTTAATATGAAAGATTAGCAAAATACATAATCAAATTCCACAACAGTCTAATCTTTCTGTCCGTCAGTACATAGAAATATTCCCACACACGCATATTATTTTTCTTGAATCAATATCTGTTTCCCTCCACAGCTAAAATACACCAGTGTAATGTGGATTTGAGCATTTTCATGCTAAATGACTCTGGAAGCAATCCACCGGTCGGCCATCAGATAATTAAAAGGTTTAAAATCTATCATGAGCTAAATAAATCTGATGAGCTGAGGGTCTCTAATTGAGCATGCATGTGACAGAACGGTTGATTAATGAGATCATTACTAATGAGAGGCCAGTAAACCCTTAGTAAAATGCCCAGGAAAGAGGTCAATTGAGCCTCAGTATGCGTATGTGCACGTGATTGCAGTACTGCAGATGTTTGCCTAACATACATGGATGATTCTTCAAATAAGGGGAATTTTTAGCTAGGACGATTTTAAAAACAATCATTCTAGGTTTAGAGGACAAATGCAAATGTATTTGATTTTCAGCAAGGCTCTAATTTGACCAGATTTGTAAGATTAAATTATAATAAAAATTATTTTATTTATATATTTATAAAGACTACATGCACTTTTTTGTTTCATACATGCTACTTTTATTTTTTATATTTAATGATTAAGATTTTTGTGCACACCAATGCTACATTTATTTGATTAAAAATATAGTAAAAAAAATTGACATATGGTGTTTTCTATTTTAATATATTTAAAAATGTAATTTATTCCTGTTATGATAAAGATGAATTTTCAGCAACCATTACCCCAGTCTTCAGTTTCACATGATCCTTTCTAAATCATACTAATATGCTGATTAGGTCATTTCAGGATTCTAATATTATTTTTAATATTCTTTTTACACTCTGAGAGCAGCTTCAGTAGGTGCTGTTTCCAACCTTAGTTAGTATTTGAGAATCTAAACTCATTTACTACTAGCAAACTAGTAGTTATTGAACTGAAAAACTGCATTAGCGTCACACACAGTATAAAAACCCACTCGATTAATCCAAGCTTAATCAAGGCCATGAGCTAATGCGATAAACGCATATCAAACAGATTGAAAATGCTTCAAGTAGTAAAAAGTGCCACTATTTGAAGAACACTTGTGTGACTTTGTGTTTATGTGTGTCACCTTCTTCTGCAGGATGCAGTGAAATATGAAGATGAACATTCCCTGCAGAGAGTTAAAGATGGTGAAGAGGTAGGCCATGATGACTGTACTCTCGTTGATATACATCAGCCCAAACGCCCAGGTCAACCCCAGCAAACACAGCAGAGCTATGGCACCTATAACCCAGGACCTAAGAGAGAGAGAGAGAGAGATAAAGATAAATGAAACAGATCAAGTGCATAACTCTCACTCACACACACTCGACACATGCATGACCTCAGCTAGTTTACATGATCTAAGCCTATTAACATGTTATGTTATTTTATTGGACTGTATCTGTTTCCTCAATTTGACAATGGTATAGAATCAGATTATAAACTGTCTCAGAGAAGCTTTATTCTACAGCAGTCAAATGTCAAGCTGGCTCCAGCCATAATGTCTACTAGTCTGTACTTAGCACTGAGCCTCACACACATTTAGTGATGTCATTTAGTCTTTGGGGTCATTCACACACACACACACACACACACACGCACTTAGACTCACACATAATAAGCTTGCAAACCATTTATACTGTGAAGTACGTTAATGTGACAGGCTAATGTTTGGCACTGAAACAAGATCATTAGAAAGTACGAGCCAGAGAAAGAGAGAGACAGATGTACAGACAGACAGGGAGAAACTTCTGAGAAGATATGCAGAGAGACAGTAAATATGAATTATTGTTTCCATCAGAGACAATAATAATAAAAAAATAATGGTGGATCAAGATGGAAAGACAGACGTACAGAAATATTGATTTTGAACCAACTCGGGACTGATGCAGAAAGAGAACACGCACTCATGAAGAATTATAATTACATTGTTCGTTTCAATGAGCCACATTGGAGAATTGATGAATCGCTTAAATCATTTTAACATTCAGAGAATCAATCAAACAGTGGAGGTACTACACAGCTAAACACTCCAATCAGAATGCGTGATTCACAGAACTGGCACTCTGATTGGCCGGAGACCCTTACCAGTGACTATCCATAACAAGCCATGCTTCAACAGAATGCTGAAATGTAAAACAGAAAAAAAGGATGGAAAAGGAAACAACAAAGAAAAAAGACAGATGAGGCTGATGAATGATTCATAAACATCATAAATAAAACAAAACAAACTCAAGAGATGGAAAATAGAGATGAATAAAATAAAAACTTCTACTTATGATGATGATGATGATGAGGATGGTGAAATATGGTTGAATTTTCTCAGTCGATGTAAATGTACATATTGGGGGATGGAACGTGATGGTATAAGATGGAAAAAACAACAACAGCCAGACTGCCAGTGCATTTAGGAGCCCTTGCATCTTATGACAAATTGAGAGCTGCGAAGGTGGGTGGGGTTAAGCTCTCAGTAACCAATAGCCTTGCAGGCTCAGAGATCATTTATTCTATGCACGGCAGCTTCAGAAATTTGGATGGAATTTTGTGCTACAATTGTTTGACTGGGCCAGACTTTTTAACTTTAACTTTTACTTTATTAAAAATCGGCCATCTTGTATCCTGTGCTAGGAGAGGCATTTCTCTCGGCTAATTAAAAAGTCTCTTTTTCTGCTACTGATTTAGTGACAAAGAGACTAATAGTACTAAGGTTAAGGTTAGATAATGGCAATAGGACTATACTGTGTACTGTGAAGAAAAGCTCTTCTGGCACAGTTGCCATAGACACTAAAAAGAGATATAAAGAGATATATACACACACCTATATACACACACCACCATTCAAACTTTGAGGTTAGTAAGAATATAGTTATTACCTGAAAGGTACTTGTATCCAACAAGGACAAATTAAATTGCTCAAAAGTGACAGTAGGGACATATACACTTGTACAAAATATTTCTATTTCAAATAAATTTTGTTCTTTTGAACATTTTTATTAATCAAAATCACAGCATCACAGAAATGCACTTGCGTTTTAAAATGTAATAGCATTTCACAATATGTGGTTTCCCCTGTTTTCGAAGGGAAAGAAGTCTTGATGAGCCTTCTTACTTTCTTGATGAAGCTTCATTTAAAAACATTTAAAAAACTTACTGACCTTAAGCTTTTGAATGGAAATACATGGTTACATATGAAAAGTTCAGATGCAAAAGCCTCTAAATACATATGACATTTTTCTTTTTAAACTGGCATTTCTCCTATGTATAGGCTTATTAAAAACAATAATATTAACATTTTATTAGAGGTGTTTAAATGACATTGCCAAAGAACAGGTTTTTAGTATCCAATGTACTGACATTTTTAAGTTTTTAAATGTGGCTAAAAGATCTAAATACTTTTGGTGTTGTTACTAAAGCTGTTTAAATACAATAGTTGATAACTAAAACTAAACTAAAATAATAAACTAAAATTAACTAAAAAGCCAATGCAAAATAAATCGTTTTTAAAAATCAGTACCATAATAGTATATGAATAATACTAAAATATAACACATTAATCAGTGCTTTTTTTACAACTTGATTGAGTGAATGATTCAATGACTCACTCAAACTGAATCAGTGTTTAGAACCATTAAAATAGCGCATCGGTGTAACCTGAAAATCACTAATTTACAAATTGACAGTTTGGAAAGTCCCACTGTTGTTGTACAACATATAAATGTTTCTGAAATGCCACTTGTCCAATCAATGAAGAGTACCGTAACAGCTGTATAACATTAATATTTGTGCAGAATTTCAGCATTTGGGTCACCGTTTTAAACAGTGACTCCTCTTCCTGTGTTCTGAACATCAAAAAGAATAATAAATTACTGAAATATGCTAACTAACCTAGATTCAGTATGTACTGTCTGCCAGTGGCTGTATTGTATAGATGAGACATGCTACACACAGTGCATCACCACTTCCAGATCCTCCATGTTACTGGCTGTGTATCAGCACACCCTGATACACCAGCCCCAAGTGTCCTAGCTCTTAAAGATGATGCTGACTTAATTTGAATAAATAGCACCGCGAATGTGATTTATGTGATGTTTTTTTTTGTTTTGTTTTTTTATTATTACTGATTCTGTCCCATGAGAACCTAAACATCAATGAGAAAATGACAGATAAAAGACACTTTAAACTTCATCCAACTTTAGATAGGCAGAAGAACATTCTTCTCATTTAAACACCTCTAAGGAACGGTCCAGAATTAAAGGACAAGTGCGTGTTTAGTGAAAATAAAGACAGTCGCGGTCTAAGCAAGAAAAGCAATAAAGTACACACACATTGAAACAGAATAAATGCCTTACTTGATGTTGTCCAGGCAACCAGAGTCAGGCTTGAGAATCGCTGTGTGGTGAAACATCTTATATAGTGCAATGCCCAGGAAAATAACATTTAGCTGCAACACAAAACAAGAAATGATACAAATGTAATTAAATATAAAACTGTCGTTTGTGATTTATGAAATCCTTACAGAGTGTATTCTCACTTGTATATCAGAAATGTATCTTTGGAATGAACAGATTTAAATGAATAAAATAATGAAGAATAGCTCAATGGAGGATTCACCTTTGTCCTAGCTTTTCTACGCCTGAAAATCACAATATTATCATGGGAACCAGTGATGCACCAAAATGAACATTCTTGGCCAAAACTGAAATCTATGGAGCCAATGAATCTGAAAATGCTCATTTCTAAATAAATCATTAAAATAATTAAACAAGCCTTTGTTTGGTGGGATAAAAAAAACAAATAAATAAATAAACTGATAACTGTTAATGTAAACATTAAGGCCTGAAAAGCACTGATTATCTGCCAAAAAGTGGGGAGACGAATGTTCTAAAAGTGATACAGGCACGTTTTCCTTGCATAAGGATCCCAACTCCCTTGTGTAGAATAGCATTAATGCATCTGTCACCGTTAATAGATGTGTAAAATAAATATCTTTGCTTTAAATAAATAATTGCTTTAATGAAATTTTTATATACATTTTTTATTGGATTATGTAACGCATTATATGTACTAGGGGTGGCACGGATACAGTATTAAAAAAGTTATATCATTTAATCATTCATAAACTGAATTGGATGCGTGCTGCACAATACTTGCATACAGTCGCAGTTCTATCTATTGTTTTATTTCCACTGTCATCATAGGTAATAGAGTGCGGTTTGGACTGCATTTTTCTGGGCCTGGATGTGTCCGACAGAGCAGTAAATTTTTTTCTAATACTAATGACACATACACTTTTTTGTGTGGAAAGCCCGCTTTTATTATGCAACTGTAGAAAGGCTTTCAGAAATGTCAACAGATGAGAGCATCAGCGCATATGGGACAAAAAGTGCCTTTATAACACAGACGCACATTCGCGCTGATGTGACCGAGCCCATCCTCTAATAGGTAACATGAAATCCAAAATGTTCCACACACCAGATTTATATAACGCTGGCGCATCCTCCAACTCTGGACAGCCTTTCTCTTCCACTTGCCATTTCTACACGTACAGTATTGTGACCTGTACCACTCAATACACACCTTAGACACCTCAATTCTTTTGCGCGAAAGGGAAACACACTGACGTCACATATGGGGCACGAGGCTACATTGTGTCATGAACCGTCGAACCGTGCAAAGCATGCATTCACCGAACCGAGACAAGTGTACCGAATGGTTCGTTTTTTTTCATTAACCGTGCCACCCCTGTTTGTCTAACTTGTTTATAAAGTAGTGTTTCAGCTGAGATTTTCTCACAAAATTTCTGTACATCCCAAACAAAACACTACAAATTCATAAATATATACAATAAACAATCAAGATAAAGCAAACCCAACTTCCACACACACTCACATGCTCCCTCTTTCTCTATATATTGCAATGGGATGCTCAGCTTGTCTGGTGGGGTGACTGTGACTTTCCCGTAATTGGGAAAATGCCCTCGACAGACCATTATCTGAACCCCCCGTGTGGGTGTGTGTGCGCCAACGTAGAATTGGCTTTGCTCTATCATTCTCTAAACCTCCAGACTGTGTGTTTGTGTGTGTGTGTGTGCGTTAAACTCACCATGATGATGAGAGTAGCAGGCCCAATGAAACTCCAGATAAAGTAAGTATCCAACCTTAGCCAGCACCTACACAGAAAAAAGGAGAGATTTTCAAATGAAACCGATCTCCAGCCCTCTCCAATTAAGATCAAAGCAAGTTAAAGTTCCAGCAAGGAGTGTTCACATTATGTTCTGGTGTTTTGTTGATCGTCGCATTTAGCACGGGCTCATTGGCCATGCAACACTTGGAACCTCAAGGGGTGACTGACAACCCAGAACTGAATTATTAAAATCTTCATCTCCAGTATACTGAAATCACCTCTACAGCCCAGCAGGAGTGGAAGCACTGCAGTTAGAGAGTGTGTGTGTGTGTATGTGTGTTCCAGGCCACCAACACAGTCAGACATGCTCCCTCTTAAAGAACAGATACCATATGCTAGAGAATGCAGAAACCAAATAGGATTATAAATATTTTAGGAATTTCAATTCATGTGCGCTGGGATTAGGCCACGCAGATATGCTCTTTGTGCTATATTTTTGCTTTTACCAGCCTGGCACTGATTTCACCAACCATCTGCCATGACAACACCTTAATTTATGCTCCTCTCTAGCGTGGTCTTTAGATGGAGGCGTAGAAAACATTTGAAAGTGTGGGGGACACATTAAGGCATGAAAAGCACTGATTATCTGCCAAAAAGTGGGGAGACGAATGTTCTAAAAGTGGCACAGCCACGTTTTCCCTGCATAAGGATCCCAACGCCCTTGTTTAGATCTCCACTTTTGGCTCATGTTAACAGGATATGCAGTAAAATAGTATTCTTCCCCTTCCCTCCCTCCCTCTCTCCCTTCGATTCATTTCTAGTTTTTAAATGAGTGTGACCTAATTCTGTGGTCTGGTGAGACTTTGTGCTTGAGTGACCACCACTTATTCATATGCCACATTCAGCATCTCATCTTTAAATGATGATTTTTGCTGAAATATTTATCTGAGTGAACATCCCTTACGGCAGTGTCTGGCCACTAACTGCAGTGATGCCAGCTGAACAGTTTTCTTTATGAATATGAATTAGGGCAATTTCACCAGTTTGCCCATTTCAGAACTTGTGAACGCACAGGCGACTTTCAGTACAACCTGATCTGATGCGCTTGGCACTTGCAAAACATTCTGCTGGAGTAGGCAGCATTAGAGGCATTTCTGATTTCCTGATCACAAGTCATTTTGTGGCTTACTGCTATCAAAGAGAGAAGGTTTTTAGAGGACATGTCTGATCTTAGATGGCATGTTTTTAATTTTATTCATATTTGGTGCACTTACTGTACTGTTACAGTAAAGTAGTAGGATGTTTTATCTTTCTAAGGCTGCATTACTGTATTTACAGTAAAAGGAGTCATATTCTGAAACATTATTACAATTGAAAATAATTTCTATATGAATTATTATGCATGCAATTTATTCATGTGGTGCAAAAAGCTGAACTTTCAGAAGTCATTACTCCAGCCTTCAGTGTCACATGATCCTTCAGAAATCAATCATTCATGTTGATTTGATGCTAAAGAAATGTTTCTCCTTATTATTAATGTTGTGATACATTTTCAGGATTCTTTGATGAATATAATGTTCAAAAAAACAACCTTTTGTAACTTTGTTAATGTTTATACTTTTGATCAATTTAATCTGTAATTGCTAAATAAACATTAATTTCTGTTGATTTGATGCTAAAATATTTCTTCTTATCTGTTTTTTTTTTTTTTAGGATTCTTTGATGAATAGAAAGTTCAAAAGAACAATCTTTTGTAACTATGCAGATGTTTTTATTGTTACTTTTAATCAACATAATGTGTAATTGCTTAATAAACATACATTTCTTGTAATATAAAAAGAAACAAAGAGAGAGAGTAAAAGAGAGAGAAAATTATGCTTTGGATGCTTTTATGCCCTGGCCTTTATTTTACAAAACAGCTGGAAAATTATTAAAATATTATTATATGAATTTGTAATGGCATGAGGGTTAAGTACATGATGACCGAGTTTTTATTTTTTGGTCAACTTTCCCTTTAATGAGCAAATGAATAATTGATTTGAGTCAGGTTATTTGTGCTCATGAAGTCATTTGCCACAAAGCAGTCGTGTTTTTATCCAAAGTGACTTTCAGGGCACTAATTGCATAGCCATTCCCCCTTGAGCAGTCTGCTGTGATGTGTCTTGCTCAAGGGCACTGTGTTAATAGAGCACGTCTGTGATCTCAGTAACTCCTTTCCTGTGTCACTAAATCCTGGGATTGAACCTACAATCTTCCTTAAACGTTAAGCAACATTGCTCCTAAGAAGGCAACTGGGTCTTTGCAAGCAAAATTGGAAGCCGTCAGATACATTTTGGACATCACACTAGTGATAGACCAATACATTGGCCAGACAGATTAACTGGCTGATATTTACGTCTGCTTGGCCAGTTAAAGTGTTACCTCCCCCTTATGTCAGTTCCAAAATCAACTGAAAGCTCTCTCAATGAATAATAAAAAGCAATGCCTTTAATTCCTTTCTAGTGGATTTTTATTTTTAAGTTATTCATTTATTTTCTAGAGGATTATTTTGTGTGGAATAATTATGTAAAACAAGTGTACTTTTAATTATGTGGGTAAACTGTTTTACCTAAAAGTCCAATTGCGTAAATGTGTTTCCTCTTAATAGGTGTCTTTTAAAGCTCTCTTCAATTAGATTTTTTTTCTTTAAATGTTTTTGCCCTTCAAACTAAGATATTTGTAATAGCTGTTGAATAAACAAGTAAACACAATAAAACCACACTGTCATACTATCTGCCAACTACAGACACAAAACTGTCATAAGGTACAAATATGTACTTTAAAATAATTTTTCATGCACGTACAGTGTGTGTGCTTTAACAAAGTTTTACCATTTTTCTAAATTGTTTTTACATTATGCTACTGTCTTTTTCATTTTTGCTATCGGTGATTTATAATTGTTTTACTGTAAAAATGTCACTATACCGTCCACACAGTGCGTTTATTCTTTCTTGAGCAATAATGATTCGTTAGAAAAGCTTATTATATTGCCAATTGTATTTGCCATATACATACACTCTTTCGGTTCCATAGCTACGATAGTCAACTGCGGCAGACACAGCCACTATCACAGCAGGCACTCCATATCCAGTGAGATAGAAGTACTTGGTGCGCGAATACTCGCTCTCAAACACTTCCACCAGCATGATGTACAGCTGTACGCCTTCCAGGAACATCCATGTAAACGCAGCCAAGAAGAAGAAATGCAGCAGAGCCGCAAATACCGCACAGACGATCTGTAACAAAGACATACATGCTAAACACAAAAGGTGCTGAAACTATCTACCAGTATCTGTGTGATCTGTGACTCTGCTTTGAGTATTAACCGTCTGTTCTGTTATCACTTCAGAAATTTCCCAACGGATTTCCAGCATTTTATCTTTGTCATTTTCCACTTGTCTTGCTTATATTCTCTCTCACTCACTATTTCTCTCTCTGAGGATACAATGAGATTTCTGTTATTAACGAGAGGTCAAACACCCTCTACATTTCTATAATTAACAAGAGTCAGGTGCCCAACTTAACGACTTAAGAAATAGTGTGTGTGTTCTGTAATAAATCTAAATCCATCAAGTGTGTATATGTGGTATACAGAGCTGGTGTGTGTGTGTGTGTGAGAGAGTCTCGTACGGGTTGGTCTGCGCGGTTGATTCCGGTGAGGAAGAGTGTTTCGGCGATAAAGAGGGAGATGCACAGGTTCTTGTGGATGGTGTTCCTGTCGCTTTGGAGACCGCGGAAGAAACAGAAGGTGAAGATGCAGATGAGCAGACAGACCAGAGACAGCAGGATCCCCACCCACGTTATGACGTCCAACAGCAGCTCATGCACCTGGCCTGCCTTCTGAGAAACAGAGAGAGAGACGAAGGGCAGGAGGATGTTATTCAAACTCCATGTCTACTACCTCAGGTGAAGTATAAAATACTAACTTTCCATTTGTCTGTGGTGAAAATAGCGGCAGCCTTACAAACAGAGTAATCCTGTTCGTGATCATGTATTCTAAAACTTACCCTACTGTTGTTTGAATTTGTGTTTTCTAGTCTCTTACGTTCACAGAAGCTGCATTTATTTGATTACATCTACTGTAAAAACTATGAAATATTATTACAATTTAAAATAACAGTTTTTTAGCATCAGATCCTTCCTAAATACTTAATAACATGTCTTATTATTATCATCACAGATGAAAACAATTGTGCTTCTTAATATTTTTGTGAAAACCAATCACACTGTTTAGGGATGTTTAAAAGAACAGCATTTTACACTCTTAAAAATAAAGGTGCTTAAAATGTTCTTCATAGAAGATTCAAAGCAGAGGATTCATGCAAATCATCGTAGAGGATTCAAAGGTTTTTTAAAGAACTCTTTTTTACCTTTTTAAAATCTGAAGATCCTTCTTTCTACACAAAGAACCCTTTGCGAATAGGAAAGGTTGTTCAGGTGGGTTCTTTATGAAACCATTTAGACAAAAAAGGTTGTTCTATGCCATCATGAAGCGCCTTCATTTTTAAGAATGTAATAGAAATCTTTTGTATTACTATGTTTATTATTTATATATATATATTCTTTACTGTTACATCAATATAATTCATCCTTGCTGTACGTCTTATTTATTTTTAAAAATCTTTTTGACCCCAAACTTTTAAACGATTGTGCACAAATGTATACCTGATTATTATTTCAGCCCTTGGAAAGAAAAGAATCACTAGCATCATGCTGCAATGGTGTGTACATTTGTAAATGTAACCTTTTTTTAACTGTATTCAACTAAAAACCCTGTTTCTACCAAGAAAGTTCTTCACTGGAAGAGTTCAGACAGAAAGATGCAATTGTTTTTACATTTTCTTTTTGCATTAATTTACAGTAGAGGAGAAATGCTTGGATAAACACATCAGATAGTCTTGAAATGAATACAGATATATAATAATTGCACATATTGTGTCACGTGTGAATGATGAGCAGATACAGTTTGTGGGCCTGGGTTTGGGTCAGACAGCCCATTCATTTCAGTGATAGTGTGAGAAATTTGGAGAACTGCAGCTATGACAAGACTCGGTGTTCAGTGAACGTGTGCAGTCAAGCCTGCACACACACAAGTACACACACTAAATGGTTTTATTAATCATTCATACGTATACGCAACATCCATTAATGCAGCCTCAAGGGTGTGGGTCCAAACGATGTGTGCGTCCATGAATGTGTGTGTGAATGTTTAAGGTCAATCCTCCCCTCTGCACACAACATTTACATTTATGTATATCCTGACCTTTCGCCTTTACGTTTCGTGCATAAATCATTTTAGCTGTCTTCTGTTGACATGCACACACAAGCTTTAACATCATAACATGATCATGCATGTACAACATATTAGTTCACACTATATTTTGGCTTTCCATGTCTGTTTTTGTCCATTTATTACAGATTTTATGTGTGTGTATGTGTGTGTGTAGATGCCCACGGTATAAGAGAGAAAGTGAGCAATGAGTATGAGTGTCCTCACTGTGATGACACACATTACACAGTCTAACAGCCCAAGGGAAAAGCCGAATGGCTTCAGGAGACCTGTGAGGTCTCATTTAGTGGTAGATGACGTAACCTATTGCAGTGCTAGTGAGTGCAGTTCAAATTTTTATACTGGGTCTGGTTGTAAATCTCAGGTTAGCTGTAAAGTAGTCTATTCTCAACAGAACTACTAGAAAGTCACAGCATTAAATTCAAAGACCACCATTTCATCAGGCATAAATAATGGACTTATGCTTGCTGAGGCCACATAGATTTGTATGAATTAAAAACACAACATGATATTCAGTGCCCACCAGCTCAAGGTTCTCGATCATTTCTTTATCCATTTAATCTGACGTGGTACACCAGTTGATCAAGATGGACCACAAGATTAACTTCTTTCCCACCAGATGCTAACTTGAATTTATTTTACTAGCCTGGACCAACTTATAATGACCATCTTTGAACTGCTTTAAACTTATAGAACTAGTTATAGAACTTAAGTTGATTTAAGTCACAGTTATACTAACGCTATGATTAACTTAAAACTACAGTTTGTTTTCTATAGTGGGCAGTGTTTGAAAGTTGTTCTGTAAAATGTTCTTTAAAATTAAGTCAGTATCTTACCATGTTACGTTTGTTTATTTATTTTGTTATTTTTGACTTTTATTATGATAGGACAATTATGAGATAGGAAGTGAAAGCTGGCACTCAAACTCGGGAAACCTGAGCCACAATGGCATTATATACCGCCGCACTAATTTTTGTCCATTTTTGTGTGTGATTTTTTTTTTCAAAAACATTTCAGATAATGATAATGTCCAAAACAATTATTATTATTGTCAGCTTTTGAAATAGCTTTCGAACACTATTGGTATATGGAATACTCACTGAAATTAGTTAAACTGACTTAACTGAAATTTAATTCAAAGAAATAAATCAATTCACATTAAAAAATAAAGCTAAACAGAAACATGAAAAATAATAAAAATTACAAAAGCACATGGGAAAATTAAAGGTGTGAAAAGCTAACTGAAAATATTAATAAATACTACAACAGTATATAATAGTATTCAATATATAAACCTATTTTAATACTAAAATAACTGGTGCATGGAAATGTGTTAAACTGTAACATTCTGACTAGAGAAAAGCACCAGTTAATATTTTGTGTTATCAATATATATTCAATATATATATATATGGCATATTTACTCTTCTTGCCATATTGTAATCATCTGAATAACAAATTTGAGCCTGTAGCACAAAACCAATCATAAGTGTTGTATGGGTCAAAATAATTGATTTTTCAATTATGCCAAAAATCATTAGGATATTAAACAAAGATCATGTTCCATCAAGATATTTTGTAAATTTCCTATCATAAATATATCAAAACTTCATTTCTGATTAGTAACATACTTTGCTAAGGACTTAATTTGGACAACTTTAAAGGCAATTTTCTCAGTATTTATATTTTTTGCACCCTCAGATTCAAACAGTTGTCTCTCGGCCAAATATTGTCTTGTCTTAAATAAACCATACATCACTTTATTCAGTTTCCAGATGATGAAAGTGACCCTTATGACTGATTTCGTAGCCCAGGGTCACAAATCAAGAAATCTTAAGTCAATAAATATTTTCAGTACTACTTCCATAGATGAGATGAGCATTGATAACACAAGTGTGAGACATACCGTGACCTTCACGTGGGCCATAAGCACTGCAAAGTTAGTGAGGTGTGTGCAGGAACAGGAGGTGTGAGTGCGGTTAGTGCCTAGTAGTCTGCAATCCTGAGTGGACCAATATCCCATCATGGTGCGTTTGGAGTAACTCCAAAAAGAGCAGTTCGGATTGAAGTTCTCTTCTGACTGCTGGAATGAGGAGATGCACATCATAAACTCGATGAAAACACACACAGAAAAGATCCTGAAATCTGAAAGAGTGTATAATACCTGAATGTGTTTGACAGTGAAGACCACAGGTTCAGACAGGTAGACTTTGTTACTCTCTTTATTGATAGCTGCTGTAATAACAGGTGAGTTTACTATCAGGGAATAGTTTGGATAGGCTGCTTCACTGCCCAGACGGACACTAGCGTTCTCTGTGGACAGGTATTGACCGAGGTTCTTGTAGAGAACAAGTGCCATGCGGATCTCCCCTGAGGAATAAAAAACACACAGAAGTGGTCAGTCTGGAAAGTTTCAGATAGCGAATTAGACAGAGGCAGAACTAGACAAATCACCATTGCGTCCTTGCTGTTTGAGTGTGTTGGCGGAAAGATGAATGGAGTTGCCGGTTAGTCCAGATTGAGGAAAGCTTAGATCAGCCAGATTAACATCTGTACTTAAACGTGCCACCTCCAGCTCTGCAAAACATAAACATAATCATAAACAAACTAGGAAAAATGCAGCTAAAACAGTTGATATATATATATACATATATATATATACACATACATATATGAGACGAGAAAATAAAGACAGTATTTTTCAAAATCTTGAGAGGTTCATGCTGTGGATTAAACTCTGTGTCACCTCTCATTCTAAAATGAATATATTTAAAGCGCACATCCATAAGAACACCCACATTTGCTTCAAGGTAAATTAATGTTAATAACTTAATGTTAATTCATTTACGTATGGATTCAGGTCACAGCAAAGGTGACAGCTACTAAAAAGCTCACAGTAGCGCAGATGGCGTGTTGCGGAGGCATTAGAAGCAGTTCTGTTCACTTACGCTAATGTTATCATTTGTAATCGAGGCTTTCATTGAGGCTTCTCTCATTTCAGTTGACTGTGATAAGCGTTGTCCCAATACTGAGTTGCAGGTTTTAATTTTACCATTTCTTTAAAGAAAGATAAAAGATGATTTGCAATCTCACACTTCATTACAGCTCACAAGGAATAATACAAGAATATTATGCTGAAAAATTCATTTTTATGAGATGTACTGTAAGGCTAGCAGCAGTGAAGAAGAGGGGGAGCTTAGTTATAATATTCATAGCAGTTTTAACAATATTTTAATATATTGAGTTATTATTTATTATTGTTATTTTAATATAGCTTTTTTATATTCAGATATTATTTTATGTCCAGTTAAAACTTTTTTTTTTTTTTATACTTCTATTTAACTTTATTTCACTAGTTCCCACTTCCTCTGTGATTTATCAATATATGAGTTTGTTGGACTGTCCGGGGGACAGGCAGGGAGCCCGCCAGACCCCGAGCCCTAGGTGGTTTACCCCTAGGATGCGAGGGTTGACTGATGTTCGGAGCCTAGCCTGGTCCCTGCGTGCCCCCCGGGAGGAAGTGTTGATTGGTGGAAGCCGCGAGAAGACAGTAAGTTGCTAACCGGGTGATTTTAAATAGTAGCTGAATGGTTCCGGTGGCGGTGTACCGAATGGAAAAACCCAGGAGGAGAAGTCTGTTATGTTTGGGCCCTCTCCTCTATGGCTATGGTAGCGGTAAAGGGAAGGTGGTGGAAGTCAAAAACGCAGATACTGGAGTGAGGAAATGAGCGGTATTTAAAGCGGAGGAGTTCTGATAGGGTAATTAGTAATGAGGAGATTGGCAGCAGCTGCGATCATTCGTACGTGTTCCTCCTGAAATTATAAATAAGTAAATAAGTTTTTTTTTTTTTTTTCATTTCATTTATGTTTCATTTTAATTAGTGCTGTAAAACAAATTGTGATAAATCACATCCAAATTCTAAGTTCTTGAACAAAATATGTGTACATTGCGTCATTTAAATGCATGCATGTATATATTAAAAAAAAAATTGTGTTTATATATATATATATATACATATATAGTTATGTATTATACAAAATATAAGAATATACATTTATACATGTATATACATATAAATACTTTCAAAATATACACTATATTTTGGTTTATAATAAATATACACAGTAAACATGCATACAGTAAGTAAACAAATACGATTATTTACGATGCAACTAATCGTGATTAATAGTTTGACAGCACTCATTTTATTTGATACAAATGATTTTTTAACAGTTTTAGTCAACAATAAAAACTTTTCCCACTTTTCCCAAGCATAAAAATGTAATTCATTCTGAAAAAAATTACAAAAAGATTTTTATTACATTTCGTGTAGATTAATGGGTAAATTAGATCTGTAAATGTGCTAAAAATTGCTAAACATATCTGTAAAAAAATTATTTTGAAGAATAAAGTCAAGTTAGACTCCCCCACCTCCTCGAAACATGAAAACAACCTTGGGGTTTAAACATTCATAGAGAAAAAAAAACAAAAAAAAAAAACATACATAACATGTCTGCATCTACAAATCGAAGTTTGTATAGAAACTCAATAAATAAATCAGCGTATTGATTGTCCAGTACTCGCTTAAGACACAGCATCGTGAACAATGATTATTTATTGAGTTAAGATGAAAGATACCTTTGGCTGGCCAAATAGCTTTATAAATTCACTTTGAGACATGTGCGTATTTGCGTATGTGGTATATCACACCGGCATGTGAAGTCTACAGTTCCCTTGGGGCAGCGATGAGTTATACAACAGACGTGTTATGAAGTTATACATCTTTAAATCACATCTGAATCTATGTGTGTATGTGTGTGTGAGCATTATTAAAATCATTTCCCTCATATCTGCAGGTGGTCTCTAGGCCAAGCTACAGGCGGTTTATGTAATTTTCTACCCAGCTTTTGTAATATAAAGTATAAAAATACAGTTGTGTGTGTGTGTCTGTTCGTGCACAAGTCTGGGTTTTATGAAACACTGATCTCAAACGGCAAAAAATAGATGATATACTTTTCTTTCATCATTACAGTAATTTATTTACAAACTGCATCACGCTATACCGTACATCTCTAATAATCAAAATGATCTTTGCAAAGTGAGCTCTAATTATACAAGTCAGATGGTGCAAATTTCCTAAGTAGTTCTCGGATGAGATGTAACATCTACTGTGATGTATACGCTCGTCTGCAGATGACTGAATCACTGAGCTTGTGACAGATTTGGAGTGCTTTTACCCTCCTCAGACCTGTCTTAGAGCTGAACGCACTGTGGATTACCTGTTAGACACTTTTTTAGAGGTCTGGGAAAAGAATATCCCGGATAAAGGACATGTAAGAAAGCGTATTTTCAGGTGGAAAGAGAGATACTCGCACAGAAAACACAAAGAAAACCTGAAGTAATAAACTCACACCCCCCTGGGTAATGATCAGAGGGAAACGGTGTGTGTGTGTGTGTGAGAGAGAAAAAGATCCATAAGGAACAGAGCGGCCCAGTTATATAAACCACTTCAAGCACTGCACAGCAGATATGGTGCCTTCAAAGCAGACACACACACACACACACAGGCTGCAGGGGTGCTCACACTGTGCTAACCTAATTAGCTGAATCTAGTCTTCACAGAAAATTGTGCACTGTAACACATAAGTATAATCTATAAACATGCTTTATTCAAACCAGACAAGTCATTTGGATTGTTCTAGTATTCTGTTTTAAAAAGATTTAGAGAGCATCTTTTGTCATCTAAATATGACAATATCTGCATTCGGTCTCTAAAAAAATACTTTTTCCTCCTTGTTCTCCACTCTTCAGTGTACACATTCATTTAACAAGAACAGCTCATAGCATAAAGAAAGCCTTAAAGGAGGGAGAGCGAGAGAGAGAGAATGAGAGGAGGAATAAGTTTCTCATTTGAATAAACGGATAATGGTGAGAGATTTTGTCTGTGAGATTAAGATTAGCTTTCGGCTAAGATTTGAGATTGAAGATCAAAAAACCAAGAACATAATGATAAAAAACACTATTTTCTTTTTTACTCAAAGGCTTATGTATGCAAAAAGGGATTTGTGCTCAGTGCTGAAAAGCATCTAAGAAGTTCTGCATATTAATTTCTTGCTTAAGTCTTATGTAAAAGACACGTAAAATATGGTTGCATAAGTCCATGTTTCATGACTGATTTTTTTTGTGTGCAACACAGTGTCTTAGCTGAGTTTCCGGTCTGTCTGTACTACACACTAGAAACTATGAAGTCAATGTATATGAAGAGGGATTGTTAGGTAGGATAAAAAGATATAAACATAGCAGAATTATATTTATATTTTTATGTTACTAGCAAGCTAACCACTCAGCATACTGATAGCTTAGCCTATGTAAATTTAGTATTCTTGATTTAATATTATATATTATTTTTA
>JAUYWG010000031.1:1343613-1369436 GCA_034779775.1 Enteromius afrohamiltoni
GGATTTTATTTACATTTTTACATTTTAGTGTTTTATAACTGACTTTTGAAATGTTAATTTTATTTTACAATTTTATATATTCCAAGACACATTTCTCATTTTTATTAATTTTGTTACTTATTGGTTGGCTCAGGTTTTTACTCAACAGGCGCACTACACGCAGTGAAGTTCTTTTACCACTCCTCCGTTCCTATGTCTAATTTAATTATATTACAGTAAATGTTTTACCAGTGCCCATTTTTGTTTTAGAGGGCTCTTAAATGCCTGAAAAAGATTTATATGTTCCTCTGTCTGGTGTATTTCACATTCCAGCCAATGATAATACTAGTGAAGGGTTTGGAGTCCATGTTCTTGTGATGCCATCAGCCAGCTTCCTCTGGCTTCAGAGTGCTTAGTTACTTGGCATTTACAGCTCAGGTGATTGGCAGAACTAAGCGCCCATGAGCAGAGATAGCAAAGATTGCCCACTTTAGTACCAGCTGAGCAGCTGCTATTGAGATGAATGGGAGTGCTAACAGTTAGCCACATATATTTGCATAAAAGAGATCACACAGATGTCGGCGGAGTTTTTTGATGTTGCTTATCCTCTAATGAAACTCTCCAAAAAACCACCCTGTAAAACATCAAGGCCAAACAACTAAGGCAGATGATCAGATGAAAAAAAAAAAAAAAAACATGCACAAAAAACACAAGTGATGAAATACGCAGAGAGAGGGGGGAAAGCTAGGCTAGAGGGCAATTCCATGGAGAGCTATTTCTCTCAAACGAGATGCATGTGAACTGGCCTTGAGTGGTGGAATGGCGGATAAATTGTTTGCCAGGAACTATAAATTTCCCCCTTTGCACTGTGAAAGCACTGGAGCAGAATACAGCAGTTAGCATGGATCCCTGAACACCATCCCTCCTTCTCGATTTCTCTCTTTTTTATCTTTCTTTGCCACCGGCTCCCTCACTTTCTTCCGCTTTCTATTCTTTTATTGTCTTTCTCTGTCAATGCAAACGTCAAAAATTAAAGGAACGGTTCTTCAAAACAAATTAAAATCCTGTCATCATTTACCCAACCTAATGTCGCTCTAAACCCGCATCACTTTCATGCTTCTGTGGAAGACAAAAAGGAGAAATTCTGAAGACTGTACTGGTTTCTCATTACAGTTATCAAGGACCAGAGCTTTAAAGCTTAAAAAAAACATGCACAAGTACCATATAATTTTATAATAATATATAACTTTAGTTGCTGTTCTCCATTAACTCACAGAACAGTTTGACTTTTTTAAAGAAAGGAACATGCTAGCAATATAGCATTTTATAGCAAATTATTTAATTTATTTGTTTTTTTATCATAAACTACTGTAACACAAAAGGATGTTGTGACACTGTCTGTTACAGGAGATTTCTCTGAGCAGTAATGCAGAATTAGGTAAACAGAAACATTTTGTTTTACACTGCATTTATGCATTTGCTATTCTTTTATCCTAAGCAAGTTAGATTGTATTTAAAGTATATATAGTGTATATAGTGAATATAGTGTAATTTACTCTTGTGATCAAAGCTAAAATGTTAGCATCATTACTCCAGTCTTTAGTGGCACATGATCCTTCAGAAATCATTCTAATGCTGCTTTTTTCAAGCTTCCCTGATGAAAAGATCAGTATTTACCTGAATTTGAAATCTTTTGTAACTTTCTAAATGTCTTTAGAAAATCATCAGCTATTTAAAGTGTCCTCGCTAAATAAAAGTAGTAATTTCTAGAATTTCTTTCCACCAAAAAATTATGACTCCAAGCTTTTGAATGGTATAGCATATAATGTTAAGAAAACTTTTTATTTCAAATAAATGCTGATCTTTGGCTCCTTCTATTCATCAAAGAATCCTGAAAAAAAATACTTATTCAGCTTTGAAATCACAGAAATAAATTACATTTTAAAACATATTCAAATAGAAAGCAGTTATTTATATAAAGATATATCACAATATTACTGCTTTTGCAGTATTCTGGATCAAACAAATGCAGGGTTAGTTAGCGGAAGCATAAAAAAATCTTACTGTTTAAAAACTTTTGGCTGGTATATACTTGCTGATACTTTTGCGTTTCAGTATGTTTATGTTTTGCCAAGAAATAGTCCCCAGGCAACTGTGGTGATGCCCCGAGAGGTCAAGATTTGTAATTTGTACTTTTAAAAAGAAATCTAAAGCTCATGAGATATTGGGATTTTTGGGGGCCATGGTGGTAAAAATAATGTTTTACAGTGCTATACCACATTTGGACAGATTTTTTTAAAGATAAAAATGTTTAAATTAAGTAATAATAAAATCTGTAAATACTGTAAAATGTACTGTAAATTAACATACTGTAACAATACTGTCCAACATCCAGCTGTCAGTAAGTTACTGTAAAACTTACAGCAACCTTTTTACAGTGTAATATAAAACTTTTATGTAATAATTCAGATGTAGTTTCACACTTTTTAAAGTGTAGAGTCAATGTCCATTATGCACCGCATCTCTCAATGAAATATCAAATCTCACAAAAAAAAAAAAATATTTAGATTGTATTCTTAACAGTGTTTTAGAGACAAATGTCATGAATGTATTTCTGCATGATAATATATTAAACATAAATGTGTCTTTAAATAAAAGCTCTGGCCGATAAAATACAAAATAAAAAGTTGTTTTTTAAGACAATTTCTCACTGAGATAAAAGATGTTGCTTGCTCAACAGCCACTGGTCATATAAATTCAATAAAAATAACCTTGCATTATTTTGCAGTTCCTAGAAAAGGCCAGTTGGCATGTATTTGCCAAAGACATTTTTTTATTTTGCTTTTGGCTTTTGGTGAATGTTACTTTTAAACTCTGGCTGTAAAAACTGTGTGTGCATGAGCTCATTGTTTTGATTGATTGCTGCAGCTATAAAATTTCAGCAATGTTTTGATTAATGTCATGGTTATATGTGGATGTGTGTGTGGGCAGATGAATGCGAGACAGAATTTGTCATTGTATTTGTGTAAGAGTGTATGATTGACAAAGAAAGCTCAGTATGCTTTGTTTATTTTACTTAAAGTAAGGGCTTTTTATTAGAACACTGAAAGAGAGATTACATTATTATTATTTAGGAAATTTGAGTATTTTATTTCCATTTGTTTCAGCTGAGTACTTTTGTTTCAGCTGATCTTTCTTAAGATTTAATGTATTTTTTTCATGGGTGTCACATCAGCTAAATACTGAGATCCCTCAAGGTTCATTACTCAGTCATTTTCTTTTTTCCATACACACAACCTTGTGTTTTATAAAGGCGCGTAGCTTCCTATTACTAGATGATGCAGCTCTATCTGTTGTTTCAACCTTATGACCTTACTGACCCAGCTTACATCTCTGCCTTGAATTGGAGGAAGTTCAGAGCCAACTGTAGCTCAGCCTTTCATATACAAAGCTTGTAATCCCTGCAAACCCTGTTCAACTGCACTCTAAATATGTTATTGATTTGAAAAAACGAACAAACATTAAAAAAACTTTTTCACTTTTTGATTGATTACATTAAAAATTAAGTTCTCACAAATAATTTTGAACCTAACTGAGTGGTGGCCCTGGAACCAATTAATTTTGATCTATTTCTGTTCAAATTAACAGCACGGTACATGCTAAATGTAATTTATTTACCATGTCAATTTACTGAACATGTAATATCTTGACATTAGCACAATCATTGCTCTTGATTCAGTGATTCAACTAGAAATCCACTACTCAATTTTGTAAGTTGTTCAGACAGTGGTACCTACCTAAAACAGAATAAATAGTCAGAACATAAACACTTATTATAGGTGTACAAGCCAAAAACATGATATGGAAGATCGATTCATGGTGTACTCGCTTATTATTTAAATTGTGTGAATTTTGAACACCAAAAAGTTACAGACTGCAGCTTAAGTTAATGTAATTATGTCAAAAGAACTCATCAAAATAATGTTCACAACTTTCTTTTTAATGACAACCAACAGTGCTTTACTATCCACATTTCAACAACAGACCAGTAGCGTTGGTTTGCACTTATTGTGAATATCAGGTCAGTGATGCAGCTCATTGTCCAAGCTATTGTCATTTCAAGACTGAACTACTGCAGTGCTCAACTGACCAGCCCTTTCATACAGTGCAACTAAGCCTCTGCAGATGATCCAGAACACGGCAGTGCTGTTGGTCTTCAATCAGCCAAAGAGGACCCACATCACACCTTTCCTGATCTCACTCCACTGACTCATAGTCACTGGCAGAGTCAGATTTGAAGCTTTGGCGTTGACTTTCAGACATGCCACTGGACTGGCACACTCCTACTTCAATGCACTCCTACAAGTTAGTCATAGAATGAGAACCCGCCTTAATGTTCATTCAAGAAAAGGGACAAAGTCACTTTCTAAAACCTTCACATTCTGCTCCTCTCTGGTGGAATGAGCTGCCAACCTCAAACCGATCTACTGAGACCATCACAACTTTCAAAAAGCAGCTGAAGAGACACATCTTCCTCAAGCACTCCACAACTTTAAACTTTAGGGCACTTAAAAGAAAAAGTCTTCTTCTTTTCTGCACTTCATTTCTATTCTATAGCTTGTTTTCCAATCTTGCTCTTTAATAAAACTTACATTGAATTCTTAAAAAACTGGCAAACTGACAAATTGCTTGTGGTCCTGTATTGCAAGTCTCTCTAAATAAAATCATCTGCCTAAACATAAAGTTTCATTTGTATTTTTGGAAACCGATTATTGTTTTAAGTATCAGTATCAGATGGAATAATATGTGGCGCTATCTCATGTACAGCACTACACTTTATCAAAAGTTGCAGCATATACAATACCACCAAGGTTTAAGCTAAAAGGTTTTTTTTTTCTCCTTAAACTTCTAACAGATGCAGGAACATAAAAGTGCCATTACGGCTACATTTAGCAGTAAATTGTGACTATCACTCTGACACCTCTGGAGCATTTATGATTCAGCAGACTGAACTGAATTCACTGAGATCTTGTGTCAGATGGCACCAGAGAACATTTAGTCACTGATTTGCCAAAATGTGTAAAATACTGCTAAAGATTCTTGGAAATACATAGAAGAGATTTGTTTAAAGCAACAGTTCACCTCCAATTTTTTTAATTTTATGTTGCTTAGATGAAGGTCATACTGTTTTTTTGAACAACACGAGGGTAAGTAAATGATGACAGTATTTATTTTTTGGGGCCATTTACAGTACGATTTTTGAATCACACTGTAATAATGTTGTCTTTATCGTGTTTTACAGAGAGGGATGCAAAATTATATGTTGCAACCACTTTATTACTTGCTGGTTTATTGTTGTGGTGATGCTGATCTCAGATTTACCTGCTTTTAAATGTCATGAAAGTAATCTGAACTGTGTTTGATTGTATTACACACTATTTAGACGCACCAATACTGTTCAGTTAGGTTGCTCAATTTTAGAACACATTGACAGTCAGAAGTAAACCTTGGGAGATGAATTGCAAAACCGATCATCCACAATATATGAAAATGAAATCATGTTTTCTTCAGTTCAATTTAGTTTATGTTTCCTGTGAATTTTCAAAAGCATATATACAGTATATACACAGAAAAATTGCATTTAAAACAAAAAAATACTGCTAGATTTCTAAAGAGTAAGAGAGACTCCAGGTTTTGACACTGACCTAAATTTGCCACCTTATTTTCTGCATTGGTTTAAATATTTATTATCATTTTTTTTATCTAACAGTTTCACAGAGCCTATTAATTCACAAGCCACTTGAAGGAAACTGCCTCCTGCCTGCACTGACTGACAGCATGAGAGCAGTTAACGGCATGCTAGAGTGTTCCACAATTAACACAGCAATGGTTTCAAATGTCATGTTTGAATGCTTGTATTGATCCATAATTATAAATACCATCAAGCTGGAGAAATGATGCCAAGTTGAACGGATACTTTCTGTGTATATGTGGCAGTCCTGTGTCAATCAGTACACATTTTGATCACTTTTGTATAGTTTCTTAAGGCAAGGCATGGATTCCTCTGCATGAGTGAGACAGAATGAGACCCCCTGTGTGTACCGCTCTTGTGTTTTTCACAGACACGCTTCGTTACATCTGGCTCGAGTGCACTTGAAGCATCTGTCCCTGCTGTGTACCTCTAATGTGATAATGTGTTTTTTATGCATCAGGTCTTACATATGAACTCCTGGCAGACAGTGTTTATGTGCATCCTTAAAGTATATATAAATATATATAAAATGAAATATATATACACACAGTACAGTTGGGATAAAGTACAGTAGCTTTTTTAAACGTATATATAAAATGTACTTTAGAATGATTTCTCATGGATCATGCAACACTGAAGAATGGAGTAATGACTGATTGTAAATTGTTTTATATATTAGTATTTCTTTACTAAGTGATGCAAATGATCATAAAATAAAAAAAATGGATCGTTATCTGGCTCAATTAGTCTTGATTAATTACTGGAATAAGTTTTGCGTCCACATGCACAGAATTGTACTTTGCATTTAGGTTGCATTACAATTATAATGTACAATAATAATTATTCCATTCTTAAAATGATGCATTGGATTTCTATGTGCACAGCGATACATTGCAATGCATTAATGCATTTTTACACCTTTTGAAAAGTGTTTTTGGAAGTGTTAAAAATGAACACAGGAAATAATAACCCTACATGAATGTTTTGAAGGTTTATGCGCAACATGTGAAGAAACTGTGACATTTTTATTATTTTACATAAACCCACCACATTAACAAACAGGTCTGAAATCATAGATTTCAATGGTTCTTTTTACATTACGAAGTTTTCTTCATGCGCATAAAAACATCCAATTTTGTTTTATCCAATAAAATGGTTTCATCCATCTGTTGTTTAACTTGTTTTTGCCTCCTTGTGACAGGAGAAATCAGAACACGCCGCAAGAGACAGGCGGGTGAAATCTGATTAGTTCAATGAAATATGTGCATAGAGAGTTGCGTGTAAACACTCCCTGAGCATGTGCAAGGACTCACGTATGTTGTCGGTGCTCTCCTGTATGGTGTCGGTTTTGAGGAGGTTGTCTGCGAGCATGAAGGCGCCCGTCTCCACCGTATCTAACAGCATGGTTGCGCATCGCAGCTGCTCGGCCACAGACAGCTCCCTCCACGCCGCTTGGGATCGCACCTGCAGAAGGTTATTCACCGTTTCTACCATGGCCTGCAGAACAGAGAAAAAGAGAGATGTCAGCGTTCTGGAGGTAAGGGATGACTTCTGAACTCGCACACACATACATTCTGACATCTGAACTTCACAATAAGGACATATTTCCCAAAGTGCCCACATCTCCCATAAACCATTTCTCTTCCACTTTCACTCGCACCACACACTACACGGTTTCTGTGCTGGAGTATAAACCTGTCAAACTGAAGAAAGATCCACAGGGAGCATGAGACATTGTGAAAATGAAAGAAGCTGTCATCACACACACACCCGCACAAACACTTGCACACAAAAACACAGTTTCACACAAGGCAAGGGGTAATTTATGGGTCTTTAAGAGCACTGTATAGGAAAATGAAATGTCCCGGCTGTGCGGCGGAAACTAATATAAGGGTATTTAACAAAAAATAAATAAATAAATAAGTGTGATATTAAGCGTTTTAAATTCGGCAGAGAATATTATCACAGGGATATTAAAACCTCAACCTTGATATACAAATGAAGGGTTGAGACTTAAGGTGGTAGTTTATTAAAAAGCTTGCTGAGTGCATCGTGCTACATTACGATTTTGCTTTTCATTTGAAAAAGTGCAGCGTGCTGCAACATTAACATATGGACTACAATGATATTCACAAAGCAGGCCAATGTATTTGTCACTTTCACAAAAACGCTGTTAACAATAATTCCAGGTCAAATTCCATTCATTATGTCTCTGTGGAAGTTCATAACCTTGCATTATTATTACAACATATAAAATGCATGATATCTGTGGCAAAGAGATATGTAATGTAATTAACTTCTCTCACTGTAGTGCACTCATCCGTAGGGATGGACAGAGGGATGTTTTGTCGTTTGTCTTTAGGTTGCTGCAGGCTAATCTGGCCATTGGGTTGAATCATTCTGCCCCAGTTACAGTAGAGCGGTGTGTGTGTGTGTGTGTAACAGAGAAAGAGTGTGTTAAAGGCGGAATGAGTATATTCATTTTGACACCACTAAAGTAATGACCCTTTTATGAGAGGGAGAAAAAGGAGAGACAGAGATGAGAGACGACTGGGATAAAAGGTAAAAAGGAAAAGTTATATTTACTTCCTCAAAAAACTACTTATGAAATCTTCTGACAGAATGTGTCAAGAGGTCAGAGGAACGAGTGTGTGTGTGTGCACTGGGGGGCTCACACTGAGGAGACTGATAAGAGATTTTTAAAAAAACCTGTTTCCTCACACACACAGTGGCGATACTCTCCACAGACTTGGTAAATGGAGCAGAACTGAAGTGCTTTGAAGCTGAGGAGCTAATCCGGCGTGAAGAGACACACACATACACACACTGCATTACATATTAGATGACCACTGAGAATCCATATTTGCTTGATGCCAGCACCGGGAGGCTTCAGATAGTTGTCATGGAATCCTGAAATTCTCTCTGTCTAAATCAGCAGGATCAATTGATGTTTTGATAGACCCGTTTCACTCAGCAGAGCATTTGAAAATAGAACAATGTCATTTTTTTGGTTCAAGTTGCTCAGGGCAATATAGCGGTCATCTTGGACTAATGCTACCTAGTGGTGTGGATGCAGGATCATGAAAATGGAATAGATTTTGGTTATCGATGCCATTGTAAACAGAAACATGTCGATTTGAACTGGGAAGGGTTTTGGGGGGAAATTAACTGAATAATTCGCAGAACTACAGAATTATTCTGCAGAATGTTAAAGTGAAGATACTGATACTCTCACAATTAGGCTACTAATATGACAGTCTTCGTCTCATGTTCAGATGTAAAATAATAATAAGTTGATTACAAGAAAAACTGAGTAATATTCAGCTAGTCATGGGATCTTAATATGTCACCCCCAAATGATCTGCTCAATATAAAATAAATCAGGTTTTATTAGGCTGCTAATGTCTTTGTCTCAAATGAGTGATTTTAAACACATTTTTAAAAATTACTCCTCATCTCTTTAGGGGTAAAACATTTTTAATGAGGAAAAATGACCAGGTGCACCTTTAAACCAGAAAAACAGAACAGTCAAGAAACATTTAGACCTCAATTATTTCACTGAGTAAAAAAAAATCTGTATAAATCTGTCATGCATTGGCAGGGTTGACTGGGCGGCCTGGATCAGTCTGAGATATGCATCAGTCATTTTCTTCCTCTAAATCAGTTCTCATGCTTTTCCTTTCGTTCAGTCTGCTGAGCTTTTCTTAGGCTTATCTACATTATTCTCTGCTTCCCCACTGTCTATGTGTGTGTGTTTTTATCAGTCGCCTGATGTGACACTGCTGACCAGTGCTGACATCACTACTGCTTTCTCAGGAGAAAAAATTGCTCTGCTTTTATAAATGCAAAAAATGCAGCCCACAGGCACAAGCACAGACGCACAAACAACCAATATGATTCATACGGTGTGACAGATACAGCTCCACACAAGTATAAAGCTGTATTTATGTTCAAAACTTTATCCATTTATGCACATGTTGAAATGATATGGAAAATGCATAAAAATATAATCACAATATCTGTGGGCTCACACACACAATATGACAAATAAAGACAGAGTGAAGTACCTGTATAAAGAAACGGCACGAGCGCTCTCTCTTCTGGAGCTGAAAGACACAATATTAAAACATTACAATGACAATAATTCACATACACAACTACACATGGGACAAATTTAATCATTCGGAGCCAAAAAGGAAACAAAGCCTAATTAGCTGAAATAATCGTAGTACTAAACAATAAGGGATCATAATTATAAAATTAGGAGCAAAATTAATGTGTTACTGAGTTACAGTAACCATGTTGACTCATAAAACTGACACTGTACCCAAAAAGCATTCCTGGCATGTCTGCCAGGGCAATAATACTGTATATATACAAACAAACAACACTGAGATACACACAGTCTGATTGGACCAGAGGTGTCTGTCTGTGTCTTATTGCAGATGAGCTGATGTTTGTGTAATTGATAACTTTAGCTAGATGCTGGTAATAGGAAACTGACAGGCTGGCTGTTTAAAGTTTGTAAAGTGATATTCAGACACTACAGCGCTCAACTGGCCCTGAGAGAATGAAAGAGATTCACTGCTAAAGTTTAGACACATTAATGGTGATGTGTGTGATTTCTTTTGACATTTAAAATGCTTTCTCCAATTCTAGCTTAAGACAACCAGGAACTTGTTTTCTGGGCCTTACAATGTTTTCAAATGGCTTTGTTTCAGAAATCAGACTTTGTCTGGACCGAAATAATTTATTGTACAAATGTACAAGCATAAATGTCTTTAAAAACAATTATAGAAATCTTAAATATATTTCTATAATTGGTTTTAATGAAATGTATGCTTGTACATTTGTACAATACATTATCCTCAATATCCCTTTAATAATACAGTTTCCTAAGATCATAAATTGCAAAGGTCTGAACAATTAATTAGACTGCTAAATAATTAACATTGCATGAGTTGCATTGCATTTGGACATTTCTTGAAATTCAAAACTATTTCTATTAGATTTTGCTCTGAGCATATAGTAGTTTGTTTCTATTGTTTAGGTTGAATGGATGTTAAGTATCTTTAACGTGCTGTCATTTGTTTAATTTAGCTTTAACCTAGTGAGATGAATTTTTGCCAAAATATTGTTGTTAATACCAGTTGTATACTATTAAACTACTAAATAAACCTGAATATAATTTTGATAATGCAACAGGGGAATTAAAATGAGTTTTGTCTGATTTTACTATTACATGAAAAAAATAAGGTATAAATTATTTTATTGGTTAAATATTGACACAAATAATGAAATTCTGTATTTTTGTATTACTTGTGTTAACTGTTTAGCATAGGTTTTCTTTTTTTAAATAATGTGTTTATAATAATTTTATTATTTTCCTTTAACATTTTTTCCTGTTATCCATAAATAGTGCTGTGACTTGTTATTGTGGCACGAACAACCGCTTTTGACGCTCTTAAAATACGTATTTCTATATATAAGATGTCTGAAAGGAAGTTCATTATGTTTCTAACAAATTCACAAAGCAGTGCAGACTCTCTGTGTGTTTCACCACTTTGAAGTTTTGTTATACTTTTATGTTGCGGCTTCTTTTGGTAATTGGAAAAACTCACCGGGGCTTTATGAGCTGTTTTAATTTGTGTGTCCTTATTTATAAGAGTGTGTGTGGGTGGGTGTGAGTGTAAGGATTTCTGTCTATCGAGCAGTAGCTGTTTTTAACAGGAAGTTTTCCCATTTGGGCCTTAAAGCCTTTGATCTGTGGACTGCCACAGGTTTACTGCCTAAAACACCATACTCGGCACAGAAGTAGAACACTTGTCTCTCTCCCACTCCTTTTTGCACAAAACACACTGAGCTTTCTTAACCCTAAAGAACGGCAATGTAATTAACATGTAATAAATGTGTAATAACTGTGTAATTACTAACTAGAAAGTGCGTGTGGTTTATTAACAGCTTGAATACCTTGTTTAAGCTACGTGCCGCTGTGTCTTTTCCCCCCGGGGTGAGATTTCGTAGCTGTACATCCAGCAGTTCTACCAGTTGTGCCATGGCTTTGACTGTGGAAGGAACATCTCCGGGTCTCAGCTCTCCCTTCGTCTGTTCAGCCAATTCCCGTGCAACTATAGCAGCGGTTTCTCCTGATCTCATCTACAGAAAAAGAGAGAGGGAGAGAGATGTACGTGGGCATATTGATTTTATTCTCTCTGTCCCTTGATGGCGAATAAGTGGATGAACAAATGGCTTCATAGATTTGTGATTCTGCCTATTTTCTGATTTGCTTTCTGTAGTACAAAGGAAACCATTTCACATTACCGCTAAGCTTCAGTCATCATCACACTTTACACACACGTGTGCTCTCTGTGCACACTTGCACACACACATGCCACATTATTTCAAGCTGCTGTTGCACAACACTTTTGGCTGCACTGCTGTCTCTTCGTAATATTGCCACAAAGTGAAATAAATTGCGGCTGATCTCGACAGTTGAATTTTCAGCTCATTTTGTCGTACACTAAATTTCCTCTAAGCTGTTTCGCTACAGGCTGCTCTTTGTGATAAGCTTTTGTGCCTTCTGTTAAAAAAACCTTTGGGCCAAATTATGCTTTAAGAATATTTGCCATAGGCATATCGCTCTCTACTCAATTTTTTAAATAGTCTGATATGCCATTAGCATATTTCCCATGGTGCCGTATTTTACTCACTCTTTGAGTGATGTGATTGGTCCACGGTGAGGTGCAGTTGCTCAGATCTGGTCCCTTCGGATCCCAGTAGCCAAGCAAACAATTAAACGTGGCTACACCTGAAAAATAATAATATAGGAAAACATGAACACAGCACAAAGAACGCACACACACTCATTCGCTCAGGCATATGTTCATCCACACAGAAACATGGCTTTGCAATAGCTGTCAAACCAATCACATATAAGCAGGGCAAGAGATTTACAAGTGATACATAATGTGTCAATCAACAGCTGGCAGCTGCCCACATAATGAGGTGGCACTGACAGAACACCTGAATAAGCTAACCTCAGTAACAGGAAAGAGGTTTTTTTTTTTTTTTGATTACCACAAGTTTATGTCCATATACAGTGGCTTAAACAAGTATTTGACATACTTTAGACAAACTTGAGACCCAAAAAAAGATTATCTGTCATTATTTGCTGTTATTCCAAAAATACTGTACGTATTTGACGTTTTTTTATTCAATCTGTTTAATTACCGTAAATATCATTCATGCTTAGATTTTTTTTCTAACAATAGGGTGGGTAAATGATGACAGAGTTTTAATTTTTGGGGTGAACTGTCCCTACATTGTGAAATATTTTGCAAATATTTTGTACAGTAATATTTATCTTTCTAATTATAAATGCCACTTTGATTTGGTATTCCGTTATATACTGTGGAGACAGTCTGAAATATTTAATTGTTCCTTAAGTGACCAAATACACTTAAGGGCCACTTTATTTAAGTTAAATAATAAATGATTACGTACAGTAATAATGGTAACACTTTAGTATAGAGACCAATTCTCACTATATACTAGTTGCTTATTAACATTCAATATTAACATACTGGACTTTTATTAGTAGCTATAAAGCACATATGGTGCATTCAAGTCATGCTGGATACATTACATTTACGAGTTTAATGCACTATAATGCCACTACAAAGTCGTTTTTGTGAGTGGGAAACTCATGAAAAAAAGAGTATCGGAAGCAACAGGCAGCCAAAGACTAAAGTGATGATAAATTACACAAATTTTGTTCAAATTTATCAAATGTTATGTTTATATATATATTTATATATATATATATATATATATAAAATAAAATATACTGAATATTTGTCATTTTGTAAATGTAGAGTTCCAATTATTCCAGGTAGAGTTGTTGACCTAATTCTACATACCTAATCCTACCAAATACCCAACCTTAACAAATACCTAACTAACTATTAATAAGCAGCGAATGAGGAGTTTATTATTTAGGCAAAAGTTGTAGTTAATGGTGACAATTGGACCTTAAAATGAAGTGTGACCATAATTATTTGTACTGTGGTAATTCCTATTGTTGAACATAATTATAAAGATTTACTGATGATGAGTTTAGCCCTAAACACTGGGATGATAAAGTAATTATAGGCTAGAATTACAAATTAATTATTTCATTCATTTTATCAGGAGCCTTGCTGCAGTGTTGATGTGTATCAGATCTTTCCAAAAGCACATAGGCACACACACACACAGCTAAGCATAAGCGTTGATGTATTCAATACACATTAAACAAAATCAACCTCTATGCACACACTGGCCCTAATAATAGATTAATCACTCTCTTACTAACCTATGGTGCCAGGTGGGCATGGTTGCTTAGCAACCTGTCCCTGGTGTGTCCGTGGCCAGGAGATTTCAGCAGTGAGACGTGGGGCACAATAGTCAACAGCAACTGGAGTCTGCAGGGAGGGAGGTGACCGTGTCAGGGCTTCTGGGAGGATGTTGTTATGGCGGCGAGGCGGAGCCATGGTGGTTGTTGTGGTAGTAGTGAGAGAGGGGCGGAGCGTGCCCGTATATGGACGTGGAGGAGTCGTGGAGCTGCGTACTGGAGGAAGAGCATCAGGAAGCAAGACTGAAGAAGGAGGGTCTGGAAGAAAGAAGGAGAAGAAAGAGCTATTTAATACTTACAAAAAAATATATAAATGTGACATTTTGCAATACAAAACAAAAAGAAAAAAAACATAAAGCATTTCATTTTCATATTTTATAAATCAACCAGTAGATTGATGAATATAGTCTATATATAAAACTAAAATGCTATTTTTATTTAAGCTTCACATTCATATTTTTTTTAATCAAAAATATCATTAAAATAATATTTTACATGCATATTTTTAAATGTTACAAATAACATTTTTGTACAGCTGCTGTTTAAGCACAGACAAGTGCTGCTAAAACAGAGACATCTTCTATCTCTGTCTCTCTCTAGGCATCTCTGCTGTTTCAGGGATGACTGAATGAGTCAGGTTTCTGGAGAGTGTTTGTGTGTGTAAATGTGTGTCTTTGTGCCCTGTGCAGCAGTTGGGAGTGTATGTTTTGACAGGCCGATCCCTGAGTGCAAGGACTTCAGAGAGGCAAAGATAGATGATGTTTAAACGTCATAACTCCCCACTGGCATGCTCTGTTCCTGTCTGTCTCTCTCTCAAACACACAAGCACACACCTGAGGGCCTGAATCAGGCATATAGCAGTCAAATGCACATATGTAGCTTTGTTTACTGATATAAAGTGAAAAAGAATCAAGTCGGAAGTTCAGGATATCACATAGCAGGGAGTAAACATCCCTTAAAGTCTGGGCTAGACTAAACTATGCTGTAAGAGTTCTGCCTACAATGAATGTGCGTGTGGACAGACACGTACTAGCACACACAGAGTGAGCTGAAGAGGAAAACCAAAAAGATAGTTTCCCTCTCTTTTTTCGTTTCTTTTTGTTTCTTAGTCCCTGTCTTGCCGTGTTTATCTGGAGATGCTCTTGTTGCCGCAGTGACTACTGGAAAAAAGGACAGAACTTTAAAAAGGGTTTGAAGAAGAACACTAGAGGACAGCTACTTTTTTTCCATTTTCGGGTTTGCCAGTGAATTGGCCATGGTGATGTACTTTAATAAAAAGTGGATATGAAAAGAATGCAGGAACAAGATCCCACAAGGCTCCGTTCTATTTCAATATTTATGTGTCTTATTAGCTCTCATTAGATGCACATCATTGCAAAAACAAAAAAACTTAAATTAAAACTAAGTAATAAAGCCAATTTACAACAAAATAATCAATGATCTTCAATATATGAAGAAAAAAAAAAAATTATATATATATATATATATATATATATATATAAAATTTATAAAAAAGATAATAATGCTAATAATGCTAAAAATAATGCTAATTGAACTCTATTTTGATGTGCTGGTATGCATGCATGAATGTAATGTCACATAACTCTTCAGAAATCTTTCTAATATACTAATGTGGAGCTCAAGTAAAATTTAGTATTATTATCAATGTTGAAGTAAGGTTTTTCTTGTCTGGGTCCCACAGTACTGTCTACTGTACTGTACTACAGTACTACTTGTACTGTCTTGCAGATCCACCACTGACCCTGCCCTAATAGATTTAGCACATGATGTACTTGCCGGTGCATAAATTATACCTGAAAATGTGCACTAACAAAGCTGTGCAATCATAAGGCAGCGTGAGCCCTTGTTAGCAGTTTAGAACGAAAGATAGCTCCTTTTTCTTAGACTATATCCCACCAGACAGCTCTGGCTTATTATAGAGATGCACTGATCCAAATATCCCCTCACATCTCCTCTCATCACTTTTTCTGCCCTCTTTTCTCTTCGCTCTCTCCCCCACCTCCCTCTGTGCGGCAAATCTGACTGTGATTTTAAAGGGCCGCTGAGTGAAATGAAAGCACTTCCTGTTTCTATTTCTGTAACTGTCTGTGTGAGGAGCTACTGAGGCAAGACTCGGAAAGCAGCAGAGCATTCTACAGTGACTAATCGCTCACACACGCGCTTACAGACAGGCATGGCACCCTCCCTCCCTTTTTCTCACAGAAGCCATTAAATGACAAACCAGCCCTTTCATCCACCTTCCAAATCTCTCCATCGTTCCTTTCTTGCCGATGACCGCCTGTCTGCCGTGCCCTCCATGTCTCTAGATTGTCATCTCCGTGATACAGCCCACTCAGACACAATAGGGGTACAGATAGAGGGCAACGTGTGTGTTTTCCAACGGAAAGGGTGCTTTGATTGGCAGCCGATCAAAGGAAGTCCTTCTATTCTCTGCATCGGTGGAAAGATTCCTGACTCACTTCTTGAGGGTAAAGGTCATTTATCTTCTATTACTCCAAACACATTTAAAGGCAGCGTGACTTCAGAGCAGGCTTCCAGTGCGGTCTGTTAAGCCCATCTCTTCCTGTAGACTAACATGAAAGAGAAGGCAATATATAATCGGGCTTCTATTTCCGACAACAGGCTTGTCAGAAATCGCTGTATGAAATCGGGTCATTTGATGTTTGGTCATACTTTCAGGTGTGACCGGAACGGCGAATCTTTGGGGGCTACTCAATGCACACAGTGCTGTTAAATATGCCTCAGCCCACACAGAGACAGGAAACAATGTCACCTTGCTGATCAGGACCAGTCAGAAGACAGCGTCATGGCAACCGGCAGGGAGTCAGTGATTGGCGCAAGTTTGTGCTGCTATTGATGATGAAGTTTAACTTCCCTATGTCTAATCGAACGAAGAAAAGATAGATAAAACAGTGTTTATTAATACTTATCAAGCACATATTCGGCATGATCATATTCTACATCCTTAATCCTTCCAAAACTTAACAACTATCTTACTAACTATTAATAAGCAGCAAATTAGGAGTTTATTGAGGAAAAATAAAAGTTAAAGGTTTGTAAATAGTGATAACAATACCTTAAAATGAAGTGTGACCACAAATATCAAGTGAAATTTACTTAATGTATAAATGTTTAGAGTAAACTAATGTATAAATGTTTGGGTTCAGTAAGATTTGATTTATTTAATAGTATAGTTTTATTTTGCAAGGGAATTGTACATAAGTCTTTGTTAATTTTACAAAAGATTTCTATTGAAAATAAATGATTCTTCTTAACTTTGGTTTTGTTTTTCTTCTTCTTGTTCTTTCCACAAAAATGTTAACTGTTTTCAACATTGATAAAGAAATTAACTAGCCATTCCTTTTTCCCAAAATCAGAGTAAATGTTCAGACTGTGTTTATTTACATTGTGAACCATGTTCTGCAATATAGGAGTCTTATTAATCACATCACGTGGCGGTTTCTAGGTCATAATGAATTATAAATTACAATTAATGTGCTACATTTCATGTATGTATATATATATATACACACATATTAATTTAATTACATTCAGTATGTGGAGTACAGTTTACTCCCAAAAACATGCTCGCTCATTTAGAAGGTGCTGCAATGAACAAGGCATTTAAGGACTACTTAACTATTTTATAATACAGGTTTCCTCTACAAGTTTATGCATTTTTAAATTGGTGCACAAAATACTGCACTGTATGTTAATACTGTTATTTTGCTGAAGAGCTGAACAGCATCTACTTCATAATAACGAGATACTATACTTTTAACCACCGGCTGGACGTTGTAGTTTCACATAAGACGGTGATGGTTTGAGTCACTGAATTCCTATAAAATGCTTTCAGGGAACAAAAATGTACAAAATTTTAAATATGGTAAAACAAAATATAGTTATTTTAAATTGTAATAATATTTTACATTATTATTCAAGTAAATATAGCCTTTGTTAGCATGACTCATTTCGAAAACTAATCCTACCGACCCTAAACGTTTGAAACACTGTTTCAAACTATGAAATAACAGATCAGTTTCACACATAAAATATTCGGTTTGGAGGCATTGTGATTGTTTAATGTGTCCAAACAAAACTGGAGTCACTGACACCAATTGGTTAAAAGTAATTGTAAAAATAACTCAGTGACATTATAGCTTTCAGAAAAGGACTAGAATCATTTGTATGCAAATGCCACTTGGTTTGATATTTTGTAAATAATGCAGTGACATTCACACATTTTTAAGTGTCCAAGCACTTTTTGCGTCCGCTGTTTAACAAAGAGATACAGGTCCTAAAAAGAGTGAGTTCAGAAACAAAGAATAAAAAAAAGAGAATTTGTAATCATGAAGATGAAAAAAGCACAAAGAGAGGAAAAATGTAAGCCCAGGCTCCTCTCCTCTTCCAACTGTTATCAGCAGTATGGTAATAGCAATGTAAGTCCCCTTGGTGGGGTTACCGCTGTAATCCGCAAACTTATCCTCTCAGATCTACATAGTGAGATGCTCTAGGTCAGCAGTCTGTGTAAACGTGTGTGTGTGTACATGTGTGTAAGCACATATGTGTGAGCAAGGTTAAAATGAACACTTGCCAAACAGCAACAGTGAGTAAAAATGGGTGTTGCTAAATAAACTCAGTAACTGTCTAATGAAATGCAACATTCTACATTTCGATTTAAATGAATTGCTCCTTTTTTAAACTGCTTTTTGTTCATTTTTCATGTCACATGTGGTCCCTGCTATTATGGTGTACGTGCACAATGTTTCAATAAAGCCATGCGTTTACAATTTTCTGTTTGTTTGTTTTATTAACAACAGTGTTTCATATGTCCCAGTTCAGTTTGATGCAGTCATGATTCCGCTCGTATAAAACCTAAAGTCATTTAGAAACCTAAATATGATTTGCATTTAGATCTTAGCTGAATAAGACATTTTAATAAAGTGTATTTTATTAAAAGCAACTCTCTTGAATATGTGTGCGGATACAATTTTCCTACAGTCAAGTCTTAGATATATTTGCACAGTATTGTATTCATAAAATTTTCATAATCCAGCTATTAAAGTATCATTGCACCCCATCAGTCAAATCTTCAAAACACTTCAAATACTCGCTTCTGAGTTCAATGAGTCGGTTACTCTGAAGACAGGCATGTCCAAATGAAATGGTCCTTGGTTCATTGAGCTATGAGAACTCCTCGATCTGATTCAGGAACAAATTCTTTGTACTTGTTTTGTGAAACGGTTCAACTGATTCAGTAAAAAGATCTCACTCGAGATAACGATTTACTGACAAACCGGACATCAGTAAGAACGATCGCTATAAAGAACCTAACCCTCACAGATGTAAATGATGTTAGCTATTCAAATCAATGCTATTCAAGTCCAGTAAAGAATATCTTTTAATTACTTTGTTCTCAGTGGAAAGTTCACAATTAAAGGTTTTATCTACAATGCCTAAAGCGCTGGTTCTCAATTGTTTCGACGCCAGAGCCTCCCATTGTCCACAGCAACAATCAAGCTCCCTGGATAAGGATAAAAGCTTTTTTTATTCACACCTACTATTATTCTACATAATAAAATACTGTACACTGACAGGGCAAAAATTCATTTTGTTGTTATAATATTAGCCATGGGGTTATATGTTAGATTTGATCAATTTACATAATTTTTCCACTTCAAAACCTTAAAACTTAAGCTACTAAAAAAATGAAGTTTTTTTTCAGTGGGAAAAAAGCAGTTGTTAAGGGTGCCAATTAAAATAAAATGAATAAATGAGTTTGCTGAGGACCCTTTTTTGAAAAACTTTTTTGTTTCCTTGGATTTCCAAAAGAACAAAAATGTGACAAACAAAATAATGATGTGTCTTCATGTTTTGTAACAGGTGCAGCATCACTATGAGACAGACCCCAGCTTGTGTATGATGCTGCGAGTGATTCAACGATCTGTGCTGTTTATCACAATTTTTTCAAGGAAAAACAACCATGTCCTACTCTCATACAGGCAAAAAACATTACCATTAAATTAAATATGCAATAAATATTGATATGAAAATAAACTATATGCAAAATGCAGCAGCACTTGAGTAACAAGTATTTATAGACCGGTTAATTGTTTCCAACTCTCCCACTCCTCGCAGGTGTAGTACTAAGTTAATTTTGCACCCTGTGTGTGCTTGTGTATGTGTGTTAATGTGAGCTCTGAAGTGTGCGCATACAAGTGTGAGTGCGAACATCGCTCCATTACTGATTGATCTGTGTGTTAAACTCCCCGCTAGCAGATCCAGGTGCATTCTTGTTCCTGCGGATCGGTTTAAATAAAGTTTTCCCTCTGTGCTGAGCTGTAATTGCCAATGGAGAGAGTTTTAACCGTATGTTAGACATTCTCTCATTTAATAAAAGCGGAGAACAGAAGTCTTCACTCCACTAAAGGAGCACGGAGGCTGTTCCACTTAAACTATCTGCGGTGCCAATCCTAACATATTACATTAGCATCAGACTTTAAAGCAAACCTGGAGGAAGAGGATTCTGGGTAAGAGAGCGAGAGAGTTGAGAGCGTGCTTTAAAGCAGATTAAACCGCTATCACCAGTAAGGCTTCAAGTTGTGTTTAAGTGAGAGATGGTGAGTGCTGCATGCGAAACTCATGCGTGCATGTTTTTATTTCCTCAGTGTGAGCATGCTTAACAGAGCAGAACTAATTTCATTTTTTATCAACCTTTAAAGCTATTTTTCTGTGGGGGAGAGTGGGTGTCTGTGATATTTGGATGAACAGTTGTGTATCTGAGAGAAAAGATAACAAATAAATGGACGACATTTAACTGTTGATTCTGATTTGCAAATCTGTATTGTTTGAGCCCCATATTCGCCAATGGAGCTATGCGAATCAAGTTAATGACAATGAACGCTAGGAATTTGCAAGCCACAATTTCCCATCTTGTTGGTCTGCGCTGATTGCTACATTGTGGAGGTTGCAGCAAACTATTGCAATCGCTATACTTTACCGGGAATGTACAGCATTACTCCACCACTGTGCTCCAGACACCTGAATTGGCTCTTTCTAAATGTTGATTATATGCTTGACTGCACAGCCATTCTGGATATATGCCCAGTTATAACACTTTATTTCACTGTGAAGAGTTACTCCTACCCCGATTAATAGAAAATGTACACAAAAAATGTACACTGTTCATTGGTGTTAATATTAGGAAAGACCTGTTTACAAGACGGATTCTCAATGCAACAATTATTTATGATAAACATTTTAATTTCCTTTAATTCGTCAGCCATCTGATGACTGATCTTTTTATAAATTATTTTTCAATTCTTTTTCTAAACAAAGATAAGCATTTTTAGTCACATGCTGTTATATAAAATGATGTGCAGTTGCGAATAAGATGCAGGATTTTGTGGTGAAATATTGGGTCAAAAAGTAGCGCAAAAGCTTTAATTTGCACCCAAGTGTGACAATGAGAGAGCAATACAAAGAAAAAGAAATCTAGAAGTAGCAAGAGAAAGCCAGAGATACAAAGAGGAAAGGAAAGCACATAACTAATCTAATCTCTTTCAATCTTTTCATCTTCTCTCTTTACTGTTCCTGTAGATCTGAATACTTCAATGTCCTCCCAACTGACCTGAATGCCAGAGCTTTCTCAAGCACTTAAACTCTTCCAAGAGAAACACACTTTGTTCAGGGACATTCAGCCCACATACAAATCGTAGGCCCATTATCTATTTACTGTTGATAAAACAATTATATACAAGCTATTAAAACTGTAGTACTCAGTATGCTAGGACTTTGACTTGCACATGAAAATTATAGTTTTAAATCAAAACAGCAACTTTCAGCGTACTTTTTCATTTTATTTTGTGCACTTAATAATACTGACTGGTAATTAGTAATAATACTTGCATTAATAATATTCCCATTAAAAGTTGCTGTATGATGACTGAATTGGCGATTGATTTGTAAATAAAATGCAGATTGCGGACCCTTATGTTTTCTCATACACACACAAATGCATGTATGAAAAATGGAACTTCACAAACTTGCGGTGTTATCTGCTTGTTAGTCAGGGCTCAAAGAGTGCTACTCGTCAGCTGATCAGTATCATTTTCATGCATTTTAGTCAGACAATAATAGTGATAATAATAATAATTGCAACAGCTCTATTAATACATTTATTATGACAAATATTCAAATTGGGATTTGTAATATTTTCTAAATTATTTCTGTTTTGAAATAATTCTCATCTGCTCAGCAAGGCTGCATTTATTTGTACAGTAAAAAAGTCTAAAAAAAATGTTTGTTTTTTTCTAACCTAGTAATTTTAAGTTAAATTGTGCTTTGTTGGTATAGTTAGTTTATTTATGCATATTTAAGAAGGGTTTAGTGTTAAGTCAATATTATAAAACGATAGTAATTGTTTTTTGTAATTTATTTATTTTTCTTTGAAAAGCTAGACAGAACAGTAAAAAGCACATTTGGCTATTTAATTCATGCAACTGTGGAAAAAAATTGCCAAAATATATACGGAATATGCAAAAAACTGTGTATTCGGTCGAGTGTTGTTTGTTCAGCTTCGGTCAAGAATTTCCGTTTCAGTGCATCCCTAGAAATGAATATGCATTCTGCATCAGACAGAGGTAGACATTTTAAAAACCTACTTAAGTCAAAGTTCTCAATATGTTGCTTTAGAAAATAAAGTCCTGCCTTTTAATAAAAAGATGTAATTGGCTTGCTGTCATTGACATTTCTAGCTTTTTTTGCACTGCATACCTAATGTGCAGGCTGATTTAAACATTGCTGTCAGTTTTTTTATTGTAAAACTGACATATGTTATTGAAATTTCACATAGTTTTTGACATTTCAGTCTTTTTGCGTTTCAGTATATTGGAGGTGTGCTTGCGTGACTGGAAAATAGCTGCCCCGGGGCACTGACACAATGACTGCAGAGTGAACCAACATGCTACAACAGCGACTTACTAGATAATGCCAAGATAATACCAAGTTACTACAGTTTCATTGTAGGCAAATTAGGTAAGGCACATCATTTTTTTGTGGCAACAAACCCAAAATAAAAAGTTGAAAGATGTCAATTATGACACCATGCGACAGCGGTGCAGTCCATTTAAGCTGTAAATGTTCTATCACATACCTGTACTTCTAACTTGTTGGTTGCATCTTTGCTTGAGAACAGTTTGTGAAAAAGAAATTTTCTTTACAATCTTAATCTCTACTAAAAAGTAAATAATTGCGATTTTTAATTTATTAAGAATCATGCAGTTCTAAATGAGTGAAGTCTTGCACCAAGCCCTCTTTTCTTAGAACATTCTCTCCTCTGCTGTATTGACAGAATATAGTTGTTTTTCTCTTTCAAAGCTGACACGTAGACAAAATGAAAAACTAATTAAACCCAGATAAAATTTAATTAAAAGCTGAATTACACAAAGATGGTGTTGTTATAGCAATATTCTCTTTGATATGACCACTAGACAGCGTCTGATCTGCATTAGTTTAGGTGGCTAACACTCCCGGTCTATCTCAAGCTTTACAAGATCTTTGATGTGAAGAATGTTAATAAAAAAAAGCAGACAGGGTCATTAACAAACACCAACATATATTGCACCTGCAGATGAGGTCTATATATTTTTTAAAAAAGCTATTTACACCTTTTGTGATTTGTTTTTACTAAATTCTGCACAAATCAGTGTAACATGTGTTTCGAAACACATAAATATTCAGAGATGAAAAGTATATTAGTTGTATTTAGTATTTGCTGTTGTGTGAGCTGTTTTGTAATAAACTGACAGAGCATGTGAGAATCTATTCGCAATTTATTAACTGAATCTCATGCAATATGCTCAATTTGGACCCAGTTAAGAGCAAAGATACACTCTGCTCTGTTCTAATGGGGATGTCAGTAGATGCTGGAGATAATAACTGTTAGTTTACACTGTAGATAATGATTAATTCAGCTGCAATTCAGCAGAGCTGGCAAGCTGACTAAAATTGCAATACAATACAGAGTAAGTAGTGTGCCTGAACTCTAAATGTGAAGAAGGAATAAAACAAAGTGAAAAACAACCTGACTAATGGACTGTGATAACCTATACAATAACATTCTCTGAAAATGTAAGTCAGGGGAAAAATCCTGAAGGTCTCTTTTATCATTGACATGAATACTTGTATGAGTGAGCGAAAATGACAGGGCTTTCTAACTCTGCCAGTTTAGTTCTTCAAAGTAGATTTGTAACTGACAATCACAGAGTAGTACAATACTTAAATTCTTACTCTGTGGGCAAGCAATAAATTTCACCCCTGACAGCACATACACTATACACTTAAAGGGGCAAATCACACAAAAATGGAAGTTCTGTCATTATTTACTTAACCTTGACCCCCCCTCTTTAAAAAAAACAACAACAACAAAAGTAGACCTTGTGCTATATTCCAAGTATCTGGAGTAATACAGTATTTGGAATATAGCACAAGGTCTAGTCTCCAAGCGTAATCGCCTTTAGTTCATTCTTACTAAGTAATCAGTCTGTTTGATGAACACTGTAGATCAGTTGGTTCTCTAAAAACAGTGGCCAACAAAACTATATGTTCTCTGGTCCTGTTCACAAATTAAAAATTCAACAGATTCAAAGGTTGCAGCAGCTCTTGATTAAACACTGGAAGTCACTGGAAGGGAACGTAATAAGGGGGTTTCGCACTGCGTAGTTCTAGGTAATTAGTTCTTGAACTAGCCAGCAGGGTAGAAAGAAAACCAATTTCTCCCTTGGGCCATTTTCCTGGTTGCATTCGCACCGACAACAAGAACTCTGAAGCGGCCGACAGCGGCGACTTTATGTATGGCATTAAAAAATGTCAAAAACCAGTGAAGAATCTGGAGGATCTGTGCTCAGAGCTGTTTTTTTGTGTTGTGGGTTTCGTGCTAATAGAGATAGAATGTAAACGAACAATTTACGTGATTGCAAGAGCAAAGAGTTGGGCTAATAGACTAACTTCTTACATCGAACTTACAACTGAGAAAAGAACATAACACAAACTGCTTACCTGCTTAATAACAAAGCTGTAATCGCTGTTTTTCATGTTCGTGGAGTAAATATGTTTACTTGGCTTTTTTAAAAATGCCAGGTAGCTTGTGTTTCGCGTGTGTTTGGCCAATCAGCTTACATTTACGTCACTGATAGTTCCTAGATCTGTTTTAAACCCTACTTTGAAGTAGGAGCTAATTTAGTTCCACCAAACGGAGTACCTGGAACTGAACCAATTCCTAATTCCTGTGGTGCACACACCAAAAAGCAGATAGTTTCACAATTACTTTGGGTAATATGAAAAGGTTCCCACAGTGCGAACGGCCCTATAGTCTAACTTTTGGTCTGATCCTGTTCCATGAGATACTGCAGCACAATAATGTATGGACTTCTTTTTATGGTCATTTATCATGAATTCATTAAGAATAAATTATTTTAATATTAAGTGTTCCTTTAATCACCAATATATATAGTGTTTATACATTAAAGTCTGCTAGCTAAGTGTGTCAGTTTAAACTAATTACTGTATAGTGACTGTGTCTACAGCAGTGGTTCCCAACCACGTTCCTGGAGGCCCCCCAACACTGCTTGTTTTCCATGTTTCCTTAATAAAACACACCTGATTCAGATCATCAGCTCA
>JAUYWG010000031.1:1369536-1379582 GCA_034779775.1 Enteromius afrohamiltoni
CCAACACTGCTTGTTTTCCATGTTTCCTTAATAAAACACACCTGATTCAGATCATCAGCTCATTAGTATAGACTCCAAGACTTAAAATGGGTGTGACAAACAAAGGAGAGACGTAAAACGTGCAGTGTTGTGGGGCCTCCAGGAACGTGGTTGGGAACCACTGGTCTACAGTAATGAAACCATATTAATCCAAGCAATTAACACAATTATCAATAACTAAGGGTAATGTCACCAGAAAGTTAACCAGAAAAGGTAAACCAGAAAGAGAACTAACTGCACAGGAGTTAAAAGGCAAAACAAAACAAAAAAAAGTGAATAAATTAGTTGTGATCACAAAATACTGTCTCAAATGTTAAAGTATTTTTAAATGTAATTAAATGCCATGGCTCAGTTACCGGTGGATTAAAAATAACACTTTATACAAAATGTACTTGAACTAAAGAGAAACTTACCAAAGCCCAATCTGTTGTCATTGTTCCCAAAGTCAAGAGAATATATGACAACATGGTAATTGTTCCACACGTACAGCAAATTGTCTCTGGGGTTGTAGTCCACAGCTGCGATATATTGGTAGGAATTTGGGAATGGAATGCTGAGGTGTGTTTCACGGCTCTTCTCTGTGCTGTACATGTAGTCGATTTTATTCCCCAGTGCTTCATTATCGTCATCTTCGTAAACGCTTTTCACTACGTACAGGATTCCGCAGATCATAAAGGCATTGGAGGCCGATCTCTTATCATATGTTGTATCCCATGATCCCTCCACTCGGAGTGTGTATGGGTTGAGCTGACTGACCACAATTCGTCCATTGTTCTGTTCGGTGGCATAAATTACCCACAGTCCATTTTCATCCACTGCCAGATCGATGTCAGATTTTCCACCCCAGCGATACGGCGAGGTGTCGTGGTAGTTAGCATTAGCAATAATCGCCTCACCACTCTTAATACGAGTTCGCAGGTCAAATTTAACAATGTTGCGTGTACGCTCCTTATTGAAGAAAAGCGCACCGTCGTACACCACAAACCCGGTGCCGTCCACACGATGGGGTAGCTTATATGTGGTGGTGGGCCGACCTGCAATAAAGTCCTCCTTAGACGAGTACTCAGTCAGTGTATCTGTGCGATATGGAGTCCAGGGCATATAGTAGATCTTGTTGGATGACTGTAGGGGGTCTTTACACCATGATCCAGACTGGTGGTCTGACTCGAAGAGGTGTTCACTCTGGTACACACCTCTCAATACACCTGGACAGAGAAAGACTGAAAGAGGAAGTGTGAGTGAGTTGAAGTCATTTCTTTATTTATTTATTTATATATATATATATATATATATATATATAATTTAATCTTTTTTTTATCTTACCGTTTGACTTAGTCATATACAGTTCTAAAAATAGTTATTAGTTGAAGTTAGTAAGTTCACACATCCAATGGCCTTTTGTACTCTCTCTATTATGATGAGCACATTAGAATTTCTGAATTAAAATGTCAGGGTGATAAAATTGCCCTAACATAATGAAGAAAAGTCTGTTTAAGAGAAATAATATTACTTGAAAGAAGTCCTTAGTTCTTTGGAATAATCTTGTGTCGTGTCTCGAAAATGTTCATTAAATCAAAGTCATGCGGTGCAACCAAATAAAATCATGCGGTGCAACCAACAAGCGGAAATTAGCAAAAAAGCCCCATGCAGACTCATGACAGTCAAAGCCAATATGTTTCTTAAAATATCCGATAATTTTACCTTTTTATAACAAGGCAAGGCGAGATAAAACTGTAAAATGTCACGTGGTCTGACAATTCATGATATTTGTTTTACTTTTAGGTTACATATTTATTTCTTTGGAAAATAAAAATGACTGAATATTCTGAATGAATAAGCATCTTTTACTTGATAGTTCTATCACATGACTGTTATTATAATCACTATCATCAAAAATCAAATTAATATAAAGAGCATTTCTAAGGGCTTGGCATGTGCGCTTTTAAACTAGATAAAAAAAGAATTCTCTATTCTCTATTGTAAACACTCTTGTACTATATGTCATGTGTTGCACACTATCAAATACAATGGTCTGCAACCAAACTTATCAGAAAGCTTTATGCTTTGAGCCTCAACGAGAGAGAGAGACATCTATTAAATCATATCTGATGACTAGTAACCCGATTTATAGTTCATGACTCCTGCAGAATCCCTCAGGAGGTTCTGAAAATCTGTCTCACTGACTTTTCTAACCCTGAGGAAAATTCACACGGTGTGAACATTTATGTGGGGGATGTTTAAGAATCATCACCCTATTATTCCTGGTACATTAAATGTGAAGATGAAAATAATCATCTGTTAAGCTTTATGCAAATCAACCTTAATTTGTCCTCCAGAATTACAGTTTGTAATACTAACATTCTATTGCATGAACCCACAATATATTGCTGGCAAAAATAGCAACAGTATTTTCTAACCCTGGGAAATATTTTTGGGAGTAATTCAAATTACAATTTGAAGCACTGTTAAAATATTAATGACCAATAAACACAGTTGAGACTGGCTTGAAGTCAGGGTTAGCCACCATCCGTAGAGCAGGCTGAGCTGCGATGCATATCTCACAAATATACAGTCTTGTGATTAAACCCTTTGTATGTGTGTGTGAACATAATGTTTTTGTTCTCTTTGATTTATAATAAAAATCCTGCAAACCATGCAGATATACTTACATGGTCACACACAAACAGAGAAGTGAGCGCATAGACAGTCACACGGAATGCCTGCCACAGTATCAGCTCTTTCCCACCATTCCGTTCCCAGAATGAGGGACATCCTCATGGGAAGTGTGTCTGGTATTTTAACTGTTACTAGAAGTTTCCTTTTATTGTTTTAGATGCATTAATTTTCCACAATATGTCTTCATCCCGGAACGTTTCCTGGCCTTTGATAAACTCAAGTATATTTGTGTTATGTATGTCATTTATTTGTATTTTTCATGACTTTTTTTACTTTCAATTGTTTTGGAAGCCTATACAGTCTTTTCTGCAGCCATTCTGCTTTCTAAATTCCTATTCAAGCAGGCAATTCAATATCATTTGTATGGTGCCTTTTACAATGCATTTCTTTTCCAAGCAGCTTTACAGAAAAGAAAAAAAAAAAGAAAAAGAAGTTTCAAATATTACAAACAAGACTGTGTTTTGGTATTGAAGAAAAACCCTGAAACCCTGCTATTTTGCTCTTATTGTCAATTTAAAATCTGCTTTTTAATATGCATGTAATTCTATTCCAAATCAAGGCAACCTGACATAAAAAGCTCCAATTTTAAAATGCCAATTCACAATTTGAGTGTTCTTCTCCATTTGATGAATTTGTTATCTGTTCATGCGTCACCTCTACCTATGCAGAAAATTAAGTTATTATGTTAAGGTCTGACGGTCTAGATTCCCCCCTTGCCATTCAAGAGACAAAACATCAAAGACATCAGCTTCCCACTGCCACTTCTTGTGGTCAGCACAATTGGCAGCTTAAGTTAACAATGGCAACACCTCCCTGTTCATCTGATACATGGTAAACCACCAGATACACTGAGACAGGTCAAGAGAGAGGAGAGAGGAGAAATATAGGTCTAATTCTGGGAGTAAAGCCTTGGTCTGAGATCAAGTTTCTCCTCCGCATTCCTAATATAAACCATTATGAGCTACTGATCGCCAATCTGTCATTAGTATCAAATAACACCATAACAGCCTGACAGTGAATTACACACTTAAATTACATTAAAGTAATGGAAGTAATGGACCTACCTCTCTGTTCCACTTCTGCATTCACAAAAAGGGTGGAAGAAGAGAGAAAGAGAGAGAAAGAAACAACAGATTAATGATGCAATATTAAATACTTCACAGTAATTCAATTCCATGTTCATGTAATGCGCGTTGTGTCTTAACCCAATCTTGTGAAAGTAGTAAAATGTGCTTCATTTGTATTCTAGAAATTCCATTAACAAAGTGATCATAATTTTTGAAAACAAATATAGTGTGTCCATGTGATATTAGATTATTAACCAGAAAAATGAATGCATAAAAAAAACTAGAGACAGAATAGAGAAAAGCAAGGAGTGGGGTTTGTATCACAAAAATTATTGTGTTATGAGTCTTATGGTTTAGATACAGCTTTCGTGGCCAGCATTCTTGATTGAGAAATAAAAGACACATATGTAATGTATTAATCCATGTATTTTGTATAGGATTTATGATTAACTAAAGCTGAATTTTCCCTTTTACATATTAAAAACTGTACCCCGCTGCCTGATACAATGTCATTGTGAGTTAGGGGCAGGATTAGTTTGACTGACCAATGAGGGGGGAGTGGTTTAAAGTAGTTTGAAAATGACTAGCATTTTTGCAATTCCATATGTATTGTTTTAATTTTGGACTTTTCTATTTTTATGCAAAGAATTCTATTTTCACTTCCATACTTATTTTAAATATTATGCAACCAGCAGTAGAAGACTAATTTCACTGTACTCGTGCAATGACGATAGAAGCTTGACTTGCCTTGGAAAAAAATTACAATCTAGACAGTTGCTACAATTTATGTTCCTGTGTGTGTGTGTGTGTGTGTGTTTCTCTATTAAATATGCATGAGGATGAACTGTTAATGCATCACTCAATAAATAAGCCACCACACAAGAGAGAGACTGTGTGAGTGTGTGAATGAGGTTCTAGGAGTCCTGATTTAGAAGCAATTATGTTTCCCACACACACACACCTAGTCGAGTTTCAGTCACATTGTAAAAGCATCAATAACAGATAGTCATTGGCTGTCAGTTATAATGTATAAAGAAGTGACGTGTCCCACTGGGAGGTTATGACTTCCTCTACTAGTAACCTATCCATCACAACTGACAGGCCGATGTGGGTGACGTTATATATTTCTACTGTATGTTTATCAAAATCATTTGTTCTGTATTGAGGGAAACAGATTATAAGATAAAGTAAATAAATAAAGTGTAGGTAAAATGTATGTTACCGGAAAGAAAAATGTTGTTTCACAGGAAGCTTGACATTTTGAGTAAAGAATAAAGGAAAAACGTCAATGCATGCGCAGATAAATTGTGCACAAAAATATCAATAATAATTTAGAAAATAGATTTTCATTTCAAACAGAACTGAATAAACATTGATTGTTTCTAAAAAGGTTTCCAAAACACTCCCAGTCAGTCATTGGTCAGTCAAACAGATAGCCCCTCCCCAAATTCATGCTATTAGCTGAGCCAATGTTGCTATTCTGCCCTGGCATTCAGACAAGATAGTGCCAAAAAGAGACCAGATACATCCCATTTCACATATTCAAAATGAAAGTGTCAAAAGGGGAAAGGTCAAGCACGCTAAATCTATGTTTTCTCACCCTGATAACATTCCAAACATTAATTAAATCTTCTAAGTAAGGCAAAAGAAAATATTTATTTTGTCGATACAATGGAAATCAACCCTACAAATTCATATTGTATAAACAAACAATTCTTTTAACGTACTGTAAATAGACGCAAGATTCCTAGACTGTTATTTAAAAACGACTTCATTCCCCCCATAAAGACAGTAGTTAATCACACAGATCTAAGGAGTCGGTCCTGAATATCTACAGTATGAGGTGAAGTTTTTTGAGTGTGTAGGTAAAACAGACGTCCCCATATTGAGGCCAAAGCAGAAAGGTTGACTGGAGTTCTGCCAACTCCTCCATCACAGGGGAAAAGAGAAAGCCAGAAAAACCTCAAGAAAACATTTGGAACATGTTCCCATGGGTTTCTAAGACTGAAGTAATTAAATTACCTGCCTGTGTGTGTGCATGTGAGACTATTTGTGTGCATGTCCGTACGTATGATGGACCTCCCCGCTAATTAGTCAGCCCGCTGGAAAAAATGTTTTAGGCCTTTTTTTCTGACCAGATGGTCACAAACACACATGTATGCACTTATGAGCACTCACACACACTTCATGACCCCTATGCGCAGGACGATTTATGGTCAAAAGGTCAAAATGAGCCGTGTGTGTATCCTGCCTGTGTGTCCTTTGTGTCATTTAGCTCTGTGCAAGAAATTCCACCATGTTTCTGCTATTCCACCCATTTGTGAATCAGTATGTGTGTGTATTTGAATGTGTAGGTGAGACAAAGTGTGTAAGTGTATTCAGGCTTTTCCTGCTGCCAGTGCCGCAGTCATACGATACTGATTTATCGTCACCGTTGCCATGGCCACCCCAGATTGGAACACCAACCCCACAGAAACCGTGAGAACTTGAAACCACATCGCTCAACCCACGGATGATTGACAGGCTCTATTCCCGTGAGTCATGGCAAGGGACGAGGTCGGACAACAGCGCATAAATGCAACAGAAGTACATTCATATGCATTTTTCTGTCAGGTACAAGTTCATTTTTGGTGACAGCTCAGATGGAGGTGCCAGGTAGCAATCACCGCAATGCTAAGCTGTTAGGAAAGTACAAAAGTTTCTAATCCAATTTGATATAAAATTCTGACAGTGACTGAACTAATGGAGTCATTATTATGGAATCAAGGCTCTTTGTCTGGGTAAATGTGAGTGCACTTGTTTTTCTGTATGCCAAATGCCCCTGTCTTGAATGTTGAAGCTCTCTCAAAATTATCTGTGGTGTAATGTTTATTATTAAAGTCCATCACTACAGTTTTCTAGCCCCTGTCTTAAATGGTTCAAGCTCTATCAAAGTTCTTTGTGGTTTAATGTTTATAATTATAGTCCATTACCACAGTTTTTTTTTTTTTTTTTAAAAAAGCACAGAAAGAACACCAAAAAGTGTATGAAGGTACATTAAGGCACAAAAAAAGACTGAAGTACAGCCACACATTATATTTGTTGGCATGGGAAGCGTGTACTGGCCATCTGGCTAAAGTTACATCCAATATTTCAACCAGCCTGTCATGACGACTTCACCTTAGTAAAGCCAGTAAACCTGGCAAATATCACACCATACGTGCAATAATACCAGAAAGGGACATGACGTAACTTTCTGTAAAACAATGTTTACAGGAATCACAATGGAGTTACATCAGTAAGGCATAACTTTCATCTACAAGGAAAAGTATTTCTACCTCACAAAGAATAATTCAAATAATAAACCTTACTGAATAATTAATGTAAAAAAATGCAGTCTTTACATTCCAAGTGTTTCTGTTACTTAAACAACAGACAAAGCTAAATAATTTTCTGTGGCAATCAACATTATGCCACAAATGAAAAATTTATTTGGCTGCTGGTATTCTATTTGTACATACATATACTGTATATTTGCTACATTAGTGACAAAAAGTACAAATTATAACTTGTTTTAGATTTTTTAACAAAATAAAAAAAAATTATGGTGAAAAAACTTGCAGTACAATGGAAGTAAATGTAATCTATTTGTAATCTATCAAATGTATAGCCACAGGGCATGAACAATGTTTTATCCAATTTGAATAATTCCTTACCATTGTTTGAACTTTCATGAAAAACCCTAAAAACCTAAAACAACCATAAAATGATTTTTAAAAAATTCCTTTGCAGGTCAAACAATATACACAAAAAGAATTCAATTGAATGTGATCCATTTGTAAATATTAAAATACTGACTGTTTTAGATGTACAGCCACAGGGCAAAAGCAACGTTTTATATATTTTTTTTACTTTCTTTAAAAACCTAACAGCTATAAAAATTATAAAAAGAACTTTGAGGTCAAACAATGTACATAAAAATAATTAAGGCAGGTGTTTTCATTAAATTATAAGCTTTATATTTCTGCTTGTAAATCCTCAAAAAGATGCCTTTTACTTCCACTATAACCTTGAGGGCATTTCATTTTTGTGGTAGCACTATAGCAACACCCTGCCAGAAATGCTGTTGATTGTATTAACTTGTATTAAACCCAGAATATTCATTTAAGTATGACGCATTCACGGATCTTTTAAAAGCAATCGCACACCTTTTCTCAACAAGCCACACAATTTTAAGTGTAATTCATGTCTATAGCCTGCAGCACAAAAGAATGAGTTATACACCAAAGTCGAATACTTAAAAGTTAGAAGTTTGTTCAAATCCCCAAGTATGAAAAAATAACAATAGCAATGCTGAACAAAGCTTAATTTAAATGTGTATGTGTGTGTGTGTTTGTATGAGAACTTACTGTATGGCACACACTCGTACTGAACCTCAAGGTATTTGTACGTTCCAGGACAAGGGTCAGGAAAAACATCAGGGCCAGCAACGACTGCACACTGAGTCCGGTTGTTACACCTGAGAGAGAAAGAGAGAACGATACACGCACACAGATAAAGCAAGGCTATTAGTTCAGTTCATTCAATAGCTGTCTGACATTAGGCATATGAACCGTATGTACTCGTTCAATATGTACGATAAAAATTAATGAGCCATAAAATACTATTTTCATCAAATGAAAGAAAAAAATCTCATCTCATTGAAGCTGAAAGACTCAAAATGTGGGCTCCCCAAAGAGCAGAACCACATGCTGTTGTTCAAAAGTAATTCTTATGTAGGTCGTATGTACATGTAGGGCTCAAAATACAGAGCAGAATGAATTCTGGCACAAAAGATAAAGCTGAGGAAAAGACGTTTTGACAAATCCTGCTTGGCAGAAACACATTCATGCACACACACGGATGACCACCACATGACATCTCTGTCATATTTCATGATTATTACACCTTATAGAAGTACAAGCACACACACAAAACACAACTGACACATGTACGACACACACAAGAATCTTGTAGCGCAGTTATAGCTCCCTCAACGGGTAACCATGGAAACCTTCCAGTCCAAACCCATGGGGCACTTAAAATGCACACACAAACACTTTTTAAGTTTCCAACCTTAGCTTCAAAAAATCATTACAAGACAAGCGACAGTCTGAGGGACTCAGGTGTGTCTGTGTGTGTGTTTTGCGTCTTACTTTTCAAGCTGTCAGACAGTGTAATATTGTACAGGATTGGTATCTTGGCTTTTGTGTATATTTGTGCATAGTATAAATGCAGGTATGATAAGTGTGTGTTACAGTTTGGGTATGTGTATGTGTATGTGTGTGTGTGTGTGTGTGTGTGTGTGGGCCCTAATTGCTGTGCTGAGTGAGTGTGACAGTCATACTCCCAGAGTGCTGTGGGGCATCTCTGGTTTCCGGGGCGACAGCTCTTGTGTGGCAGTGTGCAACACTAAGATATGACCTAATTTAAGAGGAGAGGATAGAAGAGGAGATTCTTTTGTCTTTTTCTTTAAAGGTAAAGATTTGTATACACAAAACACCCATTAGTCTGCTCAATGCCCCCGCATAAGAAATGTTGTCTGGGGTTTTGTTTGCTGAAGGTTTGTGTTCACAGTTGTTTGGGTGTATGCGAACAGTCCGACAGGCTGAAGTGAGGAGATGACTGAATGAACTGGGGCAGCGTGTGTCACATGAATATATCAGCATCATTCAGATGTACAGAGACACTGGCCTTGAAGAACATCACCTGACTGAGATATCAAAGGGTTTCTTGTGTGAGTGTGAAGAACTGTTTCGTATTTCCCTCGCGATTCACGATTTGTAATCATTTGATGACATTCAACCAATAAGACGGGGTATTGCTTTATAGTTATAAACATCCTTGAAACGCAACAATAGAGTATCACGCTAGCCAAGATGATGTCAACATTGACAGTAATAAATATGTTCATGATCAATTCAAAATCCATCTGATTTAAGTAAGAATTATATTATAAGTAAGAGGTAATATGTCAAAAAATTGGAAATGGTTTGACAAGTGCAGTTTTCTTTCTAGCGTTTACATATTTTGAAACAGTAAGTTAGGAACATATTGAAGAGTTTATCTCTTTTGAAAACAGCCAGTAGCTTTTAGGTTATGTCACAGCTTGGCAAAACCACAAATCCCCTTTCCTCAAAATCAATAGAAGGCAATGAAGGAAAATCTCTAATCGATAAATAAATAAGCATGAGCAGCACACCAACAAATTTGAATGAACTTGTATTGAATTTGCTACACTACATG
>JAUYWG010000031.1:1379769-1425808 GCA_034779775.1 Enteromius afrohamiltoni
TATTTTAAATGACATAACTTTGTAAATGTACAGTGCAACAGTAGATGCAGTTGCACTTTATTTTACAGGTATCCTTGTTAAAGTGTAATTATACATTTAAGTACAGAGTAATGTTAATCAACTAGGGTTAGGATTAGGGTTTGGCTTAAGGTTACATGCATGTAATTATGCATGATTTATTGTTCAACATGTTCAACAAGGACACATGCATATAAAATCTATATGCAAATTCCAAAAAAAAAAAATATATATATAGTATTTTTATTTTTTCAGTTTATTTATGTGCATTTATTTTCATTCATTAATATTCATTTTATTTTAATATTTTGCATTTAATAGGCAGATGTTACACAATCCTCAATAAAAGTCACATTAACATTCATTTTAGGTTGCATTGCATTGCAGTAATAAGCATGATCTTTTGCACACTACAGAATTGGCAATGCCTATGATATTCGATGGAATGTTCGTTTTTAACAAAACCAACACCATTTCCACATGCAATGTAACATTATCAATAATCTGAGAAAATCAAACACCCTGACCAATCACAGGCTCTCTAGCCATCTTCATTTCTGGAACAACTGTTTAGCATGCGGCATGTGAAATCAGTTCTATTCTCTCTCCTCTGAATTGCATCAGACCTGCTAGTTGAAATCTCTTTGTGTAATATATTATGTCTGCCAATAGATCTTGGATAAGGGGCTCCCAAACAATCACCTTCCAATTACCTCCCCTCATTGATTAGAGCATTAGCCAGCCATGGCACACACATACACACACACCCTGTGAATACATTAGCCCAAACTGAGTGAGATGTAAAGGTCAGACAAAATGAGAGAGAGCGAGTGACAGAAAGAGAGGGAGAACGGGAGATGAGGTGGAGAATGATAAATGATGTGTGATTCCAGCCACAGCTTCTATAAAAAGCAGCGGAGCAGGACAGAGAGAGAAAAAAGGCGAACTCTTTTTCTTGTCTTCCGTTTCATGGAACGTTTCCTAATTCCTCTATTAGAAATATACACTGTTAGAGTTATAGAAACTGAAAAATCTATCTCTTGTGTGTTGATAAAAATCGGGCTGCCAGCATCTAAACATCTAAATCCAGTCTCACAAGAGAATGCGAGCATGTGTTACAGGTATGTTTGCTTGTGTGTACAGTATGATAGAGAACTCATAAATGGTAATTTCCTCCACATTGACTCTGGGCATGGTCTATGGCCTTGCTAATTGGATCTTACAGTCTGGTCTACCCTGAGGCAGTGTGTATGTGTGTGTGTGTGTGGCAGCTGGCAGGTGGTATAACAGGCAACCTCAGGGCAGGATATGTTTCTCGCTCCTTTACACATTTCCACTGATTACGCACACACAAACACACACTGGGAGACCTTCTGAATGAACAAAAAACTGTATAATCAAATCTGTCCGGCTCGAAATTAAAAACGTACAGTAGAAGCCGCCACTTTTATGAATCTTTAATGAGGGCAAGGCATGCCGTTACACAGCATGACACATCCGTTCATAGTTAGTGATTATTCTCATGTATTCCCTACATCTTTCTTCTTTTGCCATGGGGTGCCAGGTTGTCGTCCCCAGTCAAAGTCAAGGTCGGAGAGATACCAGGCTGCGCTCTCGACATTAGCCGGAACTGAAACGATAATGTTTCTTGTGATGACGCAGATGCTAATGGGGTTTTGTTCTGCGTGGGTTCTGTTTTTCTCTGTTGCTCGGCTTCGTCTGTGCAGTTTGGAGGCAAAGAATTCATTCGTCCTGCCAGACAACATTGAAAAATGCAAACAGGGTGCCTAATATGTTTGAAGGCTGAGGTTTGGGGCGTTATGTAACGTGGACAATCTCGAACGAGTACATCTGATTAATTCCGTGTGCTGTGTGCGCTGCACAAATATATGCTTGCATTGTTCTGCGTGGCGAACACCTGCTTTTGAAGCACAATGTCTTTTTCCTGTTTTTTATTACGCTCTTATGTGCTAATTATGCCTACAAATCAAAGTGTTGACAGTTTTGCTCTCCACAATGAGCTCAGCTGAAACCTAACACACAACCCAAGTACAGGCTGCAAAGTTTTGGGAGTGACAACCACATTTAAATGCGGGAATAAATACCTTAAATTATTATTCCATGTGTGTATGAAATGCAGGATTCACTCCAAGTTGCAAAAGTTGACAAAGTGATAACTCAATAGCAGCATTACTGCATCACCAAAGATTTAATAAAACTGCAACTGTGGCTGCCTGGATGCTTTAGCAGTGAATTTAGTTGTAGAATGTGGTTTGCACTCACGGTCATTCACGGTCATTTTGGTAAGGTTAATTTTAAAGTAAATTTCAGCTTAAAGGGGTCATCAGGTGCCGCATGCATTTTTACAAGCTGTTTGGAATGAAATGTGTGTTGGGAGTGTGTGTACACAACCACCCTACAATTATAAAGATCCAGCAGTAGTTTTCTTTTGATTTAATAAAAATAAGTTGCCCCTTTTGAAATCAAGCCATTCTCAAATGCATGTTGGTGTGGCGTCACACCAACAGAGGCCACTCCCACAATAGTTGATTGACAGCAGCGTGGCACACAGACTGAACTGGTGTCTTAACTCAGACACGCCCGGTCATCAGACCGAGACGCTGAGACAAGGAAGACTCCTAAGCGATTGAGGCAGTATTATTTTATATTATTTATGTACTATAATTTAATATGTTTAACTAACTTTCATTCTTTATATTTTTTACTTTTTATTTTAATTTTAGTTGTGGTTTTAGTAATTTAGTTATGTGCTTTTGTCATTTTTAGTATTTTTTTGTATTTCTATTTAATTTATTATTTCTATTTATTTCTGTTATTTTTTTTACATTTCTATTTAATTTATACGTGTTTTTTTAATTCAGGGTTTTTCAATCTAATTTGTAACATTAACAAAAATCTTTTACATTTTGTGTTAACCATTATAAGACTTATGGCCCTATTATTAGTACTCAGTAGCCAACAACATCATTCTATAAATAGAACAAATTACATAAATTCTTTCTGCTTGAGAAAATATTTTCAAGCTTAAATGAACTAATCATGTAAGAAAATATTGAGAGCGGACATTGTCTTCTTTCAAATCCTAAATGATTTACTTTCTTTTTCTTTAATATATAAAATATACATATTTAATAATATAATATAATTGAGAACTTGAGACTGGTAACATGCACATAAAAATTGAATTTTTAAAACTATTTTTAAAAAGTACATCACAAGAAAACCTTTTTTTTACAATAGGTTTATTATTTCACCAGATGTTGCGGACACAAATGGTCTCCTTGATGGAATGACTCATTTAGCTGCAGTGTGTACGTAACCATGCACTGACACACACACACACACACATGCAAAGACACACATTAATACAACCTGTGAGACAACAATAGAGCACAAAGCATGTGAATGTATCTCTCTACCTGAGGCCCATAATCTTGTAGGCATCAGGCAGATAGCAGCGCGTGTTCTCCATTTGAGCGGGGTCCGAGTCACAGATCTTGTCATCTGTGCGCCCATAATTGGCGCTCTCGATCATAATGACATCGGTGCCCGGGCAGCGCAGCTCGATAGGATAACCCTCGCATGACAGCTCTCGACGCACCACAGCCATCGGCACTGGAGCACGACTTAAAACTGCGAAAAAAAACCAGAGAGAAAGATATTGCGTTGAACAAACTATGAAACAAATTTAAACACAAACAGAACGTTCTTCATCTTTCATTCACGCACTCTCTCTCTCAAACATAAAATAATCCACTTTCTGAGAGAGACGGCATGTAGCAAAAAGAATAGTTATTGGGAGCAAAACTATTCTTCATTATACAATAGAAAGATCTCATATCCTCACCCAAAAGTCACATCTATCTAGTTATCACGTCCTCAGTAATAACCTTTCTTTAAATTACACACACACACACAAACACTTAAATCAAAAATTACATTCTTTACCGCCACCCCTTTCCTGTTACCGTAGCAACACACTCCTTTCCCAGCATGACGTATAGCCATAGACAAACACGGACACAATAAACTGCATTCTAATGCGCACACAGACACAGACAGATTCAGACACCCTCACACACTCGCTCTTATGAAATTAATCTCAGGGATGTGAATGACACTTGACTGTGTGCACGAGTTAATTTCATATTCTGCTGCTGCCTCCGATTAGCACACACACACTGACAGCATAGACGCCACATCACCATCCAATCTGAATCCAGGGTTTAACCGTCGCCATCGCAATGGTTCCCGTTGAGATTTAACTACGCGCACACACACACGAGAGCCATTCTGACTCTAAAAGAAAGCAAAGGCCAGCAGAAATGACTGTGCGTGAGTGTGTGGGCAGGGCTGATGTATAGGACTGAAATGGCTTATGGGTATAATGTAGGTTATTGGTTTAAATAGAATCGAGTGCAGGCAGGAAGGCTCCTGTCGAGGTGGAACTGTGTTTTAGCGCCCTTGAGACTGGTAGAAGGTGAGTGCCAGAGAAAAGAAGCAATCGATGAGAGTGAGAAAAAAGCAGAGAGGCTGAATGAATGTGTGCGTTGCAGAGATACAGAGAGCGTCGATGAGGGAGCGCTTGTGTTGAACGTTGCCTTGATGTTTTTAAAACGTTCCCCTGGTGGCCAATTCCCCGGTGTCCTCTGAGCTCAAACCGTTACGCTAAGGTCCCCTTGAGGGGCCGCGCTGCACACACGGGGTCACACTCACATCTGCCGCACACACAGACAGTCTAGACGTCTGCATCTATGATTATTGATCTGTCAGATCCTCTTACATCTGCACTCCATCTCACGCACTTTTAACAGGTTCACACACAATTTTTATAGTTATGGATCGGCCCGTAAAATGGCTCGTTCACTGGAAAATAATCCAGCTATATTTCATATTTCGCTATGGTGTTTGGCAAAATGCAGCTATCTATTAAAAGGCTTTGGAGTTGTTTTTGTTTGTGTGTTTCGAATATCTCTCCCCCATATGTGCGCGAGCGCCTTTCTGCATATGTGTGAATGTTTTGATCATAACGGATGCGCAGTGGTTGTGAAATTCTGTGATTGCTCATGAATCATTTATTGCTGCAAGAAGAGATGTCTCAATTAATAGTTTCCAAAACTTTTAATAAGACGCAAAAACTTAGTGGAATTTTCACTGAAGATTTGAGAGCTGCGCGCTTCGCTCTCATTTGGCTCGTCTTCATCTGACAGTCTGCACTTCAAGGTTGGGGCCAACTAATCAAATAAAAGCAGTAAGACGTCTCATTTATCCATCTCGGAGAAAACAACACAACAAGGAAATAATTGGCTTTTGTCTGTGTGTGTGTGTGTGTGTGTGTGTGCGCGCATATTACCGAGCGTGACCGGTGTGAAGAGGGCGAAGAAGAAAAGTAGGCGTGTGGACCACATGACCGCCGATGACCCTGATGACCTCTGCACAGACTCGCTGAAGAAGTGTCTCACATTAGCCATGGAGCTGCTCTCTGACGCGCACACCTAAAGTAAGAAGGACACACACAGAGGAAGCAAAGAGAATGTTAATGTTACAGCTAAAGGTCACTTTTGTTGTACACAGTGTTACAATTCAAAAATAACAGGAGCTCAAAATCACCCCTGTTTAGGTTCTTATTAAATGCTGCTGGTGCGAGATGCATCTCTGCACGTTCTTCGAAAAAGGAATTTATTTTCACAATGTTTTATCAGGCAGTAAGAACTTTCCAAACCAACTGAGTACATTCAGCACAGGATGTGTTCTGTGCTCAAAGGCAACTACACAGAATGCAAAAGAAGAAAACAGAACGCAAAGATCTCGAGAAACATCAAGGATGACCTACTTTTAACTTTATATGCAGCGCTCATGGTCCGAAAGATATCTAGCTGCATATGTGCATAGACCAACAATTCTAAAATACTACAGATTAACACAAAAACATGTCTTGTAATGTGTTCTTTGCAACCATGATTTGTGAATGATGTCAAGTTGGAATTACGTAATATTTTTAAGGTTAGTTTAGCGTAATATTTAACAAATCAGTTTAAAAAGCAGAGAAAGTGATCCAGCTGAACCCAGATGTAATGATCTGTCATATCTCTTGACAATCTAGCCTGCCTCTGAATCATGTATGTGTAATTAAGTCGATGACACTAAAAACAAATCCATAATATTTAATAGAGATTATTGATTGTTGTGTGTGTTTGACCATGCAACCAGTTAATCATCTGACAAAAAAAAAAAGAATAAGAATGTGTGTGTGGGTGTTTCTTTAGGCATTTTAATGCTCCTAATTTAAACTTTTTGTTTATATGAAAGGTACATTAAAAGTGTCTTGAAATTTCATGATTTGTTTCAGCTTATATTAAAATGCTTATTTTTTACAATGGAGAAAAAAAAATTAATTCAAGACAATGAAATACATTACAAAATATAAATCATAAAACTATAACTACCTAAATAAGTGGGGAAATAAAACATAACCATTTTATTGTACCAATTGTAAAAATGTCAGTTCTGAAATTAGCATTAAAAACACAAAGGGGTGCGGGTGGGGGGTTAAAAATAGCCACAGAGTGCTAAACAATAACTAATCTGAGATGTGTTGAAAATTGCAGAGAAAATATAGGTCACACTTTATTTTAGGATCCAATTCTCACTATTAACAAACCACTACTTTGCTGTTTATTAATAGCTAGCATGGTAGAAGTATAATATGTATGAATATGTATGGATGTAGACTATGGTCATGCAGAATAAGTATTAATAAACAGCCAATATGTTAATAATAGGCATGTAAGTGAGAATTGATTCCTATACTTAAGTGTTATCAAAAAATACACTCTTGGACATACTAAACTTAGTCTGAAAAGTGTATTTCTAAACATCCACATATTTGAATATGCCCATAGCCGTGTAATGTTTAACATTAAAAACTGGAGGAATGACAGCATAGGATGAAAATCCTGTGACAATACTCTTGAGAAGACACATGTGGTGCTCAGCTAATGCCTCCTACAACAGCTTAATGCATCTGTCCTCTTTTCCTCTCCCACACACTAACACACACACACAGATAGTTATATATGGCCTGCCTCCACTGAACATCTTTACCTTATTAAAAATAAAGCACTATACAGCCACTGTCTCATTAAACTTACATATACACTCAACAATGCCATTCAGTCATTAGAAACACATAGCCGCACACTCTGTCTTCCTTCTTATGCTAAAAAAAACACATAGCTTAAACATTCTCTCTTTCTTTGTCTGGGTGATTGATGGCTGCTTAACTAAAGTGAACAGGAGGGTTTCGAGCAGATGTCTCACATTATAAGCAGGGACATATGGAAATATGGCCACGGTACCAGTAAAGAGCATGTGTGTGCATATGCATGATCAAATGACCATGTAATCATTCTACCAGTAAAGTCAAATGAGTGTGTCTTAGATCTATAAATATCAACTATAAGTCATTCAAAGTCAATTCTTTCCAAACTTTTATGAAAACCAAATAAGGTACAGTATTTTAAAAACATTTTTTTACATGCAATTCCTTCGCTTTTTTGTGGCAATTTCAAAGTCAAAAGTCCTGTGGGTGGCACTAAAAAGTACATTTAAATTTCTCTGAAACAAAAAAAGGTGACTGTGCCAATATTTTATTACATTTGTTTGTAGACATGTCCCTGCAGTGTGGAAATTAAATGTTGTGTACTCTCTTCAAAAAAGCATTTTCTGATGCAACCCCCACATTACTGAAAATTTCTCTTTTGATTTCCACAAAAGAAGCCAGCATATAAAAATGATGACAGGAATTTCATTTCTGGGTGAACGGTTCCTTTTTATGTAATCAATTTTGATTTTGCAGTACAGAATATGTTCATGCTTCTAGTCAGTTTCTCGATTATTTAATTGTTTAGCATGATCCATTTGACCATATGCTAATCCTAATCACTTAATGACCCAATTAGCTATTTCAGCATGACCAATATGTGGTCACTCTAGTTTGTATAATGCTGATTAACCAGTGGGTATCTGAGGATGGCCATCAGGGGTTCCGCTATTCACTCATTAGCTTTTCAGTTCCTTAAAGAACTCATGATGTGTGTGCAATCTGTAGCTGGCTGCAATTCAATTTACCAATCAATGTGCAGAGCATTCATGCCAAGAGTACCAGATATAAATTATCAGGGCTCGCAAAATCGCTAGCCCGACGTCCCTGGGCTATTGTGTCTTCCAGTCGGGCTACCAAAATCCATCTCAGCCCTGCCCGTCGGGCTATCATATAGGGAGGAAAATATGTTTAAGTGCTTTTGCATTCTTTCACAAATATGTTTGGGTAATAATGTAATTTTCGGGCATCGGGGAGCCACTGTCAATTAGGTTAAGTATTGAAATAGCGTTTGAATTCGCACTTGTTTTTTACTTTCACTTTGTGATCGCGCAAACTGTGTATGGACGGTTTCATCGCGCGTATACCTTTATAGTCCTGTGAAACACGTTTGGCTGACGTTAGTAGACTAATGTGTTTTACTGTCGGTGATTTCACCACCAACAATAACGCATTTGACTTAACATTGCAGTTTCCATGTCGTAAAATGTATTATATAAAAACATTGATGCAATATATGGTATATGGTTTAATTATGGTTTCATTGAATAACACTGTAAAAATACATAATGTAATGCAGTGCCTGCAAAGGGCTGATAATCGACGATCCAGTCTTTGTTTAATATTGACCAAAGATTTAATTCAAATATCCACTTAATTTATTATAATTTATTTTTTAATGTGGCCACCTTTTTGTAATAGAAATGATTCAGCCTATTTAATTTATTCAACAAAAACGTGGACGTTTATTTTGTGTGATTTCTGAATGCTTGAGACCATAAAATCAATCACACTGTATTAATAAAATCATATTAGTCTTTCTGTCTAGGGCTACAATTGTAATTTATAAATAACACAATGTAATTACAATGAATTTATTTACTTTTATATTTATAGAAAGTTCTATTTTGACCCCATATAGGCTAGTAGGTGTTTTTTTGTTGTTGTTTTGTTTTTGAGGGAGGGGGCACAACAATACTATTCTGCTTAGGGCACCCATTTGGCCAGCAGCGGCCCTGAATATTCTACACGGCTCTTACAAGTGCATAGAAATTTCTGTTCAGTTAGAACCAAATATTTGAGTTGATTGTAATTTGACTATTTTTTTTTATAGATTTTTTGTTTCCTTTACAATATTATAAATTATAAATTTATATTATAAATTTATTTTGGGCTACCAAAAATTGAAGAGTGCCTTCCCGAAGGGCTACCAGGGATTTTGAAATTTTGCGAGCCCTGATTATGAAACATAATCTGACATCGTTATTTTATTAGAAATTACTAACTTCAGCCACCATTTCAAAATTGTAGATTTTACACGTTATACATGCTAGGAATGTGCAAAAGTGCAAATTTAAAAAAAAGTAGATGGGCTGTCTGTATGACCAGCTGATTATAACTGGTTTAAAGGACATTCTGTACAATTATGCTAATTTCAGTTTCACCTGTCACTAATAGAACGTGTTACAATTAAGTTAATTTACCCCTCTATATTTATGTAATAAATGCAGATAAATGCAGATTCATTTTTAATTCGTGAGCATAAGATATTTCTTCAGAACAATATGCTACTGTCTCCTAACTTTTCATGGCAAATCCAAAACAGATATCCATTTTTCAATATTTATTATACAAAGTAGCTTAGAAAATACTGGCCATTTATCATTTAATTATTGACTTATATTGTAATAAAGTTCTGCACACTGTTAATTACACACTAATTAATGCACTGCTTCTAAAAAGCTCAAAAACCAAAAACATTTTTTTTACACAAATTAATTGACTACAGTAATATGTCGTTTGTTTTTGGATTATTAGACCATAGTGAATCATCTCTGATATATACCCACTCATGTTTGATTAATTTCCCATTATTTTGCTCTCATACATAGCAGTTAGCATTAGGAACAACAGTGCCTATCCTACTTTATTATCTCACCATGACTTGGTAGATAAAGTATCTGAACACTGAATAGGTGGCGTTGGCGTTGTAAATGTGGGTGGCCATGCATTAATATACACCTCCATGTGTTTTCAGGCATTTTTCCATCTTACTTTCAATAAAAGCATTTTTCTACAAAACTAGAAAGTCCTGAGGTATAAATGTTACAGTATGTTTTCATAGTTTTAAAAACTCTTCTTTATCAAAAGTTCATGGGCATCATTTTCTCATGAATCAAAAGTACGCTTGAGTTGTGTTTCTTTAAATTATACGCATATATTTATTGGCGTGACGTGTTGTTATTTAAAACGCTGCTGAATTTCAAGTGTGGTCGAAGTGTCTGAATACTTTTGGGGGCCGATGTAGATGGATCTATATTTGATAGAAACTGACAAGTAAAGTCAGCCAATTTCCAAGTTCATTTCCTGCAGTCATGAACTTACTCTAAGAGTGTGGTAGACTGCGTTACCATACGTGCTGATATGCGATCCCTCCCCCAACGCACACGCTTGCTGTCACTCTCGTTCTCTCTCAGATAATCTATAATGCCATATGGCAGTTTTTGACTCAATTGTGCTGCAGGGTGCCGTACATACTTGGTGAGTTTGGCAATAATTTATGGCACGGAAATGCTTGCATGCCTCAGTCTCATTCTGGCAATTTCTGTCTGGCATGGCATGACCTTACGAGCTCCCATCAACCCCTGCAGCTCTGTGTGTCCAGTAATGAGAACAGCAAACCTCTATTTCTCTCTCTTTCTAAATGAGAGTCTGCCTGAACCCTCAAATCAGGGAGTCTCACAGTAATGACACACAATTAGAAAGACACGACCATGTATCCCCCCACCATCTCGCTCTCCCCATTCCTCCCTGTGTCTCTTCCTATCTCGATCACTCTATCTCTGCCCATCGCTCCTATTTTTATACCGCGCATTTCTCCTCATGCATTTTTGGTTGCATGCAGAGAAGGAAAAAAAACAACTGACCTCTTTTTCATGTTTCCCTCTTGACAATAAGGGAACAAATAACTTAAGTTTCCGTGCAGAGTGGTTGATGGACATTTGGTAAAATACACACTAATTTCACTAGGAATTGCAAACATTTTTTTGTCCATCCACTAGCATTCCACACAAAAAACAATTACAAGCTTCATTCATATACATTCCAAACCTATCCCATATGAATTCAGTGGTTTTATTCTTAATGTTATGAGAAGAGAGATTTAATTTAGACTTTTTTTCACACGTAAACATAGATCCACACACATGCATAGAAAAGAACAATGAAGCCATTATTCTACTACGTCTTTGTGAACGAAAATAAAATAAATAAATATAAAATAAATAAAATGAATGAAATTCTTATGCATTAGCAACTATATGAGGAGAGTAAATTATTTTCCTGTTTTATCTAAATATAAATTAATTTTAATCTATGTATTTTAGTGCATCCTCAATAAGTGTGCATGTGCATACATATCTAAGGGAACCCTGAAGTATAATGTAACTATAAAAGACAAATCGCAATGAATCAAACGTCAAATAATGTAAAATGACCAAAAAAATGTAATTGGGTGCCATGATCAATACAGCAGCATCTTAGAGAACTTAAATCAGTTACATAGTTTACATTAGTCCACCGCTTATGACGTCATTAACAGGGGCCCTATACTGTCAAACTAATAATGTTCAAATGGCAGAGAAAAGACATTGTCGTGATTAGTAAGTTCTTTCAACAACAATGCATTGTACAATGGTGGTTAATCAGCGAGTTACATGGTTGTATGGGAAACGAACCCCAGCAGCATGACTAGAAATCCTTAGTAGTGTACATTCTGAATGTTTGGACTGGAATCTATGTTTCTGAATGCCCGTCAGCAATTGCCCTTTAGCTTAAAGGAGCAACTACGGATTAAAAGACTTCTTACAACTAAACACCTTGATGTTTTGAGAGTGTGACTGAGAATTCAGAGCAGGAATTCAAAGGGGCTGTGCGGTTCACATCCTCCTCGTGTTCGCAGGATTTGTAGTTCATGCAGGATAGTTCAAATTGGCCTGTGCAGTTGGGACCGTTCAGTTGGATACTGTAGTTACAGCCAGAGAGTCTCTGGTTTGGCATCTCATTGCCAATAAGACGTCATCACAGAGCTACTGAATGGGCCAATCAGATTTCAACTGGCCCTGCCCCTAGACGCGCCTATTCTCTTGCTCTCGCTCTCTCTCTCTCTCACACACACACCCACTAAAGAGCAGAAAAACTTTAAAAGGAGTTTCTGATTTATAATGATGGTGCTGCTGACTTTTTGCTCTGATAGAGGGCATGTTTATGAAACTCTTTCTAAGCCTCAAAGAGTCATAAATCTTTATTCATTTTCCCCATGTTTCAATAATTCAGAATTCAGCATGCTGAAATCACTATTAATCTCGAAGGCGCACGCACTCACACGCACACACTGAGTGCGCAGGGTTGAGTTCCTCTAGCCTTTGCTCATAATAGATTCTGTCTCTGTCTCTGGCTCACTCTTCATACTGCCAATACGACTGAGTCTCTCTGATTTATCTTTTATTATGTCCCACAATCTACTTCTAAAGCACTCCGCTCTTTCCTGCTCTCTCTCTCTTTCTTACACACACACACAAGAGGCACATTCATGTACCCGGAGATTCTTCCAGTTTCTCATACACACATACGCACAAACACATAAAATAACAAACCGAATTGCTGATGAAAAACTATGACAACGTTTGTGCATAAAAATACAAGCACACATACAATCTTGTATGAATACATAATGTACATGCTTTACAGACAAACATAAAATGTACTTTCTGCAATGCAGCGTCTTTGATTTTTTTCTATAATAACTGTAATTAAAATACTGTAGCATGACAATTTTATGGCAATTTGGTGAGATGCAAGATGTTTTCTTTGAAAGTAAAGGAAAATGAGACTTTGAAGGACTGATTAAAAATGTAATGTATAAGTGTTTTTTAAACAGAAGTTTGCTTTTATTAAAACTAGGAGTTTTTAACATTTTCTTTTTGTGAAGGTCACATTACCATGCCTTAATTTATTTAATTTTTGCTATTCAAATGCCTTTTATTTCAAACTCAAATTGCTTGACTCTTGTCCCCCGGCCAGACTTTCAATCATCAAAAAATAGCAATTACGTTGAGAAGACTAGAATATTAGAATCTTAACAAAGAGTGAAATAAAGAATCATAAACTATTTCAATATTTATTGTGTGAAAACTAATTAACACTCGTTACAACTCTTGTGGCATCATTTCATCACATCCAACAATTTCATCTTTCATCACAAGTTTCACAATAGGTAGTGTACTTTGCTGCCAAGAAAACAAAATGTGTCAGCATATGATGGCATTCATGAATAAAACAAAAAATAAATAATAGAGCTTCTGAAAACTTTATTTGGCTGTGTGACATATCTCATTAATCTGTCATTTCATCAAATTATGCAAAATCAATTTTTCTTATTGTGTATTGTATACATAAAATGGTGATGATATTAGACAATTTCCACCACAATGCAATTTTTTAAATGTCATTATTACAATGTCACTTCAACCACAGAATATTATTAAACACTGCATTTGATGAATGTTAATCATTCATGCATTCATATTCATGCAGCTATAGTTTTATCACTTTTTTTATCAGCAAAACATTCTTATTTGTGCACTCGCTGTTGAAGAGCTTTGTCCTGATTTGCTGCCTGCTGGGTACTTCAGTGGGCAGAGTGGGGCACTGGCACAGTCCTGTCACTCTACATTCATCTAGAGTCAGCTACAGGCTAAACACTAGTTCAGTCAATGGCTAACATGGATAGAACTTAATGCCTCCAGTGGGTGTACAATATAGAGATGCAGGGGGTTGTGCAGTATTGTGGATAAATTCTAAAGGAATAGCATAGCTTCAGGTTCTGAAAGGTTTCAATCAGTATCTCAAGGCTAATGTTGATTAAAGCTATGGTTTGTTGGATAACTTTGTTATCATGGCCAAAGGTTAAGGTAGTATCGAGTGTAAGTGATCTCTGATAGCTCATGTACCGCACTGAGACATTCAACCGGTCTTATTTAACATGAGCAACAGGAATTTGCGCATAAATCATTCATGAATACACACAGAATTTACACATAAATATGCTACCATTTAGTTTCATGAATAGGCCAAATGTGTGCTTTTTTTTAATACCAGAATCTTTTCATCTGCACTGTTCCCTGATGTTAAAACAACATTCAGCAGATGTTAACTCACAAATTCAATTCACTCTTGATTATCAGATGTTTTTCATGCTTAACACAATGCTTAGAATTAGTAATCATTCTGCACTACTTATCCAAGTACCACGCTGACTTATTGACTTATTAATTCTTCTAAATGATGATTTCAGGTTACAACCCTGTGCTCTTTCTGACATCATGTGATGTAGCACTCTAATTATGCAATACTAAAAGTGCTCAATATGCTCAGCCTGATTCAGCATGATGGAGCTGATAATTAGGGCCATTTCGTTAATTATTCAAGATGAATATTCACTATTGTGGATTTGGGTGAAGTGGTCAAATATTTACGTGTTTTCTCCTCCAGTTCACTAATATTTTATGCTGGGCCTAAATTCACTCTTTATGACAGAGAGAGAGACAAAACCTTGGTACGAAATCTAAAAAAAGCTGTTTTTGCATGCAGCATCCAGGGGAAGGAAGGCAACCATGTATGTCTATATCAAGTGTTCACATAACATTCTGCCTACTCCATCTGGTCATTTCTGAGCAGAACTGTGTCCAAAATTACTTTCTGTTCCCTATATAGTGTGCCATGTGGGATGTTGGAGGTTCATCCTTTATATAGTTCACTCTTCTTTACCTGTAATGCCTTCTGATTTGCAGCTGATTGTACAGCTGATTGATTCACGTTAGTTTAATTATGTTTTATTGTGATTTAGCGACAGATGAGGACACTTTGTGGTGTCAGTAAATCTGTCCATCTCCTTTTCGAGTGCCAGAAACACTGTCTGTCAAGTCACTGATAGACAGGCCTGCAAGGCAGTTTCCTCATGCCTAAAGTGTACTTCAGTTTTGATGCGCAGTGTACACGTACAGCCAATTACATAGCCTTGTAATGTTTAGAGCATCATATATTTGCTCGGAGTTAAGAAACGCTGTAAAGTGCAGGCTGTGCAGAAAGCCCTTATATGGAGATTTTGTGGGTGTGTTTTATGCAAATTACTAACCTCAGGCACACAAATGCTAATTTCGAATACTACAAATTCATTAACATTTGAGTGAGGTTAAGAACAAATTCACGTGCATACGCACGTTTGTGTATTAGGTGGAAATGTTTTGTGAGAGGTGTCTACAAATACAAATAATCCACTTAGCTATTAGTGAATGAGACCAAATGTCTTTGTACTCGTTTACACTAGAGCTGCGAGTATCTAAAATGCAAGCACTCATTAGTCATAAGCTTTGCCACAGAGAGGCTGCATCTTTCAAAGGCTGCATTCCAAGATCGAATACGCCAAAGTATGCTGTCCAATTTCCTTCAAATGCGGCCATCATTTCCCAGGCCACAAAAGATACAACAAATAGATTCTTCACAGCCAGCACTAACCCAAAGACTTATTGCATGCCGGTGATGAGAAGATTTTAGTTTTTTTTTTCGAGAAAATGTTTCAACTCGGATATGTAAGGGTAAAAAAAACGATACTCTCATGTCGTTCCAAACCTTGGTAAGACCTTAGTTCATCTTCGGAACCCAATTAGATATTTCAAAAAAGATATTTTTGAATCAATGTTAAGAGACCCAGAAATATTGTCAAGAATATTTTTATGTCAAGAGTTCATAAATGCATGCACATGCTGTTGCTAATGTAAATCACACACGAGCTGCGCCTTGTTTATGTGCAAAAGAATATGCACTATTTTAACAATGTTCTTACTACATTTCTGTACCTGGAAACATTTTGGTTACATTGCTTTTTATAGAGGGCCAGAAAGCTCTTGGATTTCATAAAATATATATTAACGTATTCCGAAGATGAATGATGAATGAATTTTGGGTAAACAATTCCTTAAAGTGGTACAAATGTTGGCATATCTTACTAATATGCAATTTTATAGATAGTTAAAATTTTAGATCTGTACATAAATGGACCATGGTGAACACTGTTATGTTGAGACGTATGTGCTCTATGCGTAGTTCGCTCTGGCATGCATTCTCTCTTTCTCTCTCGCTCTCTCTCTATCTTGCTCTCAGGTGGCCACGCCATAATTGAACGTGCTGGTACGGCTCCGTGATTGGCTAAACATAGATCTACGCGTCTTTTAAAAATGAGGCGTCGCAAGAGCTGGGTGTGGGTAGTTGTTGGTATTGCTGTTTGGCAGTGGTGTTGTAGTGAAGGACAAATCTTTGTGTAAGGACAGTTGTATAGTTGTTATAAACATTGCTGTATAGTTTTTGTTATCTTACCCACCTGGTGATTTCTATTGTACAGTTTTCCCACCAATTGTTATTTCTTCTTTTTGCTCTTTTTTTTCTTACACTGGGTGACTGTTTTTGTCAGTTGTTTGTATATATTGTAAATACACCTTCTTTCTTTCTCACATGGAATCTGTAGGGGGGTTGGGTGGCATTTTATTTGGTAAGATTCGTTTTCTCCTGTTTTTCAAACAGTCAGGGAGTGAGTTTAGTCCCTGTATTTTTGTTTAACTTTTTTCTTTTTGGGGTATTAAGTTTCTTTGGGAAAAGTTAGTTGACCTTTTTTGTTTGTTATTTTGGCCTGAGACTGGGATTATTATTAAAAATGATAGCAAGCAAAATACGCTTGCCATACAAACTGCATGTTCGCTCATTTGTAAGGAAAAAAAGGATGGAGGAGGAGGAGGAGGATATTTAACTTCTATACCTTCGTAACTCCTCCCCTGACATCCCACTGCCCTGGATGCTGCTCTCTCATTGGCTGTAAGTAACAGCTGATGTTATTTTCAGTCAGAACACATTTCAAAATTTAAAAATAAATCTTCTCTTCAAATGTCCATGTTAATCAGAATTTTTGTCCAAACAGTGTGCTTCCAGAGAGACCCCGCCCACACATGCTTCTGATTGGCTGTGATTTTTGATTGATTCTGTCACGTTGCCGTGTCAGTTCACGTCTAGTGTGCACACCCAAATTGCTTGTTGCTAGAATCTTGTCGCGTCACATGTAGTTAGGACACAGTGGAATGATGGTAGATAGTGGCCATTATTTAGCTTAGTATTTAGTATTGCTCTATCCTTCATTTGTCTATTCTCTTCTGAGTTTACACTACGAATGCGCCTTGCGTCATACATAGAGTCAGAGGTCAGCCAAGTTAAGAGATGTATATAGAGATGCAGTGGAGAGGGTGACAGAGAAAGAAAGAAAAGAAAAACATCCTTTCGGGAGCATGAATATTACACTGTTTTGCTTCTCCTGCAAGTGTGGCTGTACAGTGTCAAAAGTTGGGCAGCCTCCGTGCACCACTCAGCCTCACACATACACGGCTCAAAGAACGTTAGAGCAAAAGCAGCATCCGTGTGATGAAATATTCAATGCTGCCGATGTTTGAGTGTGCAGACAGAGCCCAATGCTACGCTAAATTATGCATCCCGCATGCACACACACACACACACACAATCACTATCCTTGCACTTAACAAAGACATACTTTAAATATTGGTGAAAATCTGCAAGAGTTACTATGTATAGCAGGGTGTGGTTGAACATATGGAAGACATAGCAGTCTATAAAACAGCATATGGTGCTTACAACAGGCATTATGGAGCTAGAGCTAGAGCTTTTGTTATCGAATGTGCTCTGTTTGTTTTACATACTCCCTCTGTTCGTCTCTAATCAGGTTGTTTTTCTGTTGGTGAGCAGTTATTGTTAATAGTGTGTCACTCCCTCCTGGAATTAAACAAGTCCAAATGCAGTTCTACCCAAGAGCCCTGCTACTAACAGCAAATACTCTCATAGTCCCTTAGCAGGGTGTGTGTGTGTGTGTGTGTGTTTAAGTGTGAACTTGACTTTATGTACTCCGTGTCAGAATGGATGTTTGTCTTGGAGAGCTCAACTCCAATTCTACTGGGTTTTGCTTATCAACGACTGAAAACCTCTGAGAGTTGGGGGGAAAAAAGGAGAAAAGGAAGTGAATTACCAAAGTATGACGCGTGCAAGTGGACATTTAAGAAGGTTATAGAATTAAACACTGCGACGCAGTCATGAGAAAGCACATTCGAGCTTACACACATAGTCTGTCTCCACTTTTTGTGTCTCAAAGGAATGGCAGTCGCCCGGCCTCATTGTTTTGGTGGTGTGTGTGTGTCTGTATTGTTTTGGGCACAAAAGCTTCTGCACCCCTGGCAGAGACGACTAATGGAACACAATAGGACTACTTTAGCATTTAGCTCAGTGGCCTGTGAAGACAGAGGTCCTGACAGCCCGTGTGTGTGTGTGTGTGTGTGTGTGTGAAGTTGGAAACACCTGCCTCTGGTTTGATAGTGAAAGATGCATCCTGCCTTTCAGATGCCATTTTCTCACTCTAAAACACACATTTACTCAGTTTCCACTGGTTTGACAGCATAGCAAACAGCAAGTTATATAACTAAAATGTCAAATGATACACACAGCACCATGTAGCATGAACTGTAAAAATGGCAACATGCAGCTATTATCTCAAGGAGCTATTTCTAACGGGCCTAACTGTTAACAAATGAGGTATATTTAGATTTAAAAGTGAAATTTTATATTTAAATATTTGCATTAAACGATTATGCTATACAATATTTGTATTGTGTTTGCATGTAAATCTTTCATTATCTGTGAATTTTTATAAAAAAAATTTTGTAAAGATTGTATTGTTTTGCTGTTAGACAACTTTTTCCTATGCAAGTTTACTATGCACAGATAACTATAAGTAAGCCGCTTATAGTTTCTCCAAAGAGTGCCAACACTGAGACCTTTTCAAGGCTCTGAGACCTTTTCAAAACATGTCAATTATTGTGATTTTGGCTTAGAACTGCTTATTTTAAGAGCAAAACACGCCCCTCGACTGAAATTGCTAATTATTTCCAAGGCCCCACACGCATTAAGTCTAGTCCAGTCCAGTCCAGAAAACACTCAATATCTGGAACTCACAAAAAATTCACAATATCTATTATCTAAATGAATTTTATTGTGAATCATTTTGATCATTTTTAATCAAAATAAATTTATCAAATATCAAAATAGATTTTTCTCTGGTGACATATGCCGGACTTCACTGATCATTTAGTCCACCTAAATCCACGCCTTTCTACGATTGACTACAAGCTCAAATTCAGATATGCCTCCTTCTTAACAACTGAAGAATATAACCAAGACCTTTCTTTTTTGATAATTCACTTCACCGACGTACATCACAAATAGAAAGATCTATCACTGTTACAAAGCAACTTTAAACCAAATCATTCTGATGCAGCTTATCAGATACAAAATTATTTCTCTGATATATTAAAATGCAACTCATTGCATATGCCATAGATGGGATGAGGGATAAAATGACTGGTACATTCCATAAGTGCCTTTTAAAGTGGATTTCACCATATTCCATGAGATTCCAGTCCAAAAAAAAAACAAACACATTCACAGAGTTCTGCAAATGGCAAAGGGAATAAGGGAACATCGATACATCCTTTTACAGGAAGTGAAAAAATGTGCCCACCAGTCATTGAGCATCACTCCAGCCTTTAAAGAAGTAAATTTGAGGAGTTGAGGCTACATGTTATTATTATTGTTTTTTAATTACTACAGTTTTTACATTATTATTTAAGGGTATAAAGTGCCCGAGAGGCAACAATGCAATTAATTATGGTTGATTATGGTTAAACATCAACTACATGAAAAAGGATCAAGGTACGCACATCCAAAAATGTCTTGGCCAGGTGCAAGATCAAAGAGTATCAACAAATAGAAAAAAAATGTTGTCAAAATCAAAATCATGTTTACCTGATGAAGGTCTTTGACCAAATCGCTGCTATTTTAATAAAAAAATAATAATTTAATTCTAATTTAATTCTAACAGTGTGCAGATCTATTTTTTAAATGTTTATTACACCCTTGAATGCATGGCATTTTATAGTTTATTATGTCAATATACCTCAAACTTCTGTAATATGCACAACTAAAGTTTTGTCTGTATGTTGATGAAGTTGCATGCTTTTGCCTACTGAAGGGATCTTGGTATAGGGAGCGGTAAACGGCATAGGGACCCTGCTAACTGGAATGCAGTTCATGTTAAAAATAGTCACAAAAGTCTTTAGGGGCCAGATGCATAAACTGCTGGTCAGATTTAAAGTAAATTACAAAATGGTAGATCGGCCCAATTTGAATCATAAAAGTAAGACTAAGTACCTCTTGGCTAATGGTTAATTGATCAAACTAGTTCTTAAGCCATAGTCTTAATACAGGGTTTATGCAACTGGCCCCAGATCTGTGAATTTCTGCTCCATTTTGCATCCAGTCGATCTGTTTTTAAACGCAGGAATGCATCTTATATAAATGGATCTGGGTCAGGTGAAACTGAAACCAGCCTAATTATACAAGGCTTCCTTAAGAACACTAGTCGTTCAGGCAACAGACTAGTCGATCGTGAAAATATGTTGTTTTAGCAGAGCACTAATTGCAGAGCAGTTCCCCTTTGAGCAGTCCGGTGTGAAGTGTCTTGCTCAAGGGCACTGCGCTAACAGAGCAGGTCTGCGATCTTTCTAACTCTCCTGTGTCACTAATTCCCCGGATTGAACCTTCAATCTTTTGTTACCAGCTCTGATCTTCACCCATTATCCCTCCACCGCTCCAGAGGGAGGAAACGTGAAAACATGAAAGCCTGCAGATCAAGTCATTGTAAAACACTGCACTGAACGTGGGCGGATGCTGATTCAAGGTTTTTTTTTTTTAGAGCACTACACTATCTTCCCATTTAAAAAACGGTCACTTAGGAAGCCATCCATTTGTCGTTCTTCCAAGAGTTTACAGTTCTTTAGAGCTACGTTTTAAAAAAACGGTTATTACATACACAGACATCTGAAGTGCAATTCAGCTTTATAACAATCCACAGAGCTTTTGTTTAGTGGCGTCTTTCCGAGTGTAATGGGTTTAAAATGCGGGCATCTGTGCGCACAGTGATGAGTAAGTCTTCACTACTTGAATGCAACTCTAACACAAATTATTGTTGTTTTTTTCTGTGCTTAACATTATATATTTTACTTTACCATTTTTTCACCCATTCCGTCTATTATTTATATATTTTTCACATCAGCAGAAAAAAAAACGAACGTGTATTGTTGCTCTTATCCACACGCATGTTGACAGTAATATCCGTGACAGGAAGCACAGAAAAAGGGGGTGGGAGAGACATCATGCTCCACCATCATAAGGTGAATTGCATCGCTGCCGCCCAAACATCCTTTACACCCAGTTTCTGATTTTCAAACCCTCATTCTGACAAAATAACACAGCATATGTCCTCTATTCCCATCCATCTATCCTCTCATCGCTCTCTCTCACGATGGGTGGTCATATTTCTCGCTCTGTTTCTAACTCTCTCTCTCTATTTCCCTCTGTAATTGGGTGTATTACGGGACTGGAGGCAATGAGCATCATGGACATGGCTCAATGCGCATAGAAAAAGAGAGAGAAAGAGAGAGAGAGAGCAAAATGCTACAGCAGCTTCAGGCAATAACAAGAAGAGATTGCGGAGGAGAAAGACTGTGCTTTGTCCAAGAAGAGTGGAGAGGAAAGGAAAGGAAAGGAAGAACGACAGCCGTGAGAGCGAGACATAATATAAAGAGAAGACGAGCACTGCAGGATCATGAGGAGAAAATTATTGCGTCTTTTTGGATCCAAAATGGACACCACTGGAAAAGGAAAAAAATCACTTGATCTGGGAATCTGCAATTAAGGAGTTTAACAATAATCCCAATAGAATGAACTCTACACATCAACCTGAGTTACTCGCCACAGAGAGACTAAACTTGAGCCAGACTTAAATAAATCAGGCTGAACTGTGTCAGCCACAGGATATAAGTTAATGTTACTTGTCGTGTGTCTGTGTGTGCGTTCATGATATACGCTACAGCGGTGCATCCAGTTCCCTCATGCGTAAAATTAAAGAGTCATATCCTGGAAACAGCATAAACGTGACACACATTCATACACACACACATCCCTGACACGGCAGAACTAATGGGGGCGTCGGTCCATTGGTAACCAGTCAGCTGTGTGTAACAGCGACGATAAGGCCAAGACACCTTGATTTCACTGCTTCATTATGTCACACATAATACCTGACCTTCAATATGCTGCACACAGACACACACAAACAGATAATACACCACATACGGACAATTTGGATACCATGGATAGGACCATAAGGGTCAATTACATAATTTTCTATTGTGTATATATACATATATATATATATACACAGACACATTACAATACAGTTTTACATGCAGTAACATATATCACTTCTGTTATGACAATAACATGTGGTAAAATTCATTTTGATATTTTTTGGGTAGCCAAGAAATTTATTTTCTAAATGTATTTATTAAAAGAATAAAATCCCTATTTTTATTTATTATTATATTTTTTGGGGGGAGAGTTTTAACAAAACTGTCCCCAAAATAGTCATGTGTTGCGGCAAACACCTAGAAAAAATAAACAGGAAATTATATTATAGATATTAAATTACCTTTTATGACAAAAACGTTAAAATGTCATATGGTGCAAGTGTTCAAAATGCTATATTTATTTAAAATCATGTTTTAAGAATTTCTGATAATTACTAATTATTAAAAAATTAACTGATGATGGTTTCTAAAAAATTAAATAATAATTTGTGCTTAAAATATATTTTATAACATTTGCATTTTTGATAATATTCAAATATGTTATTTTTATAGTCATAAAATGCTAGTTTTGTTGAACAATAATAAAAAAAATCTTAAAATGCTGTAAAATTAACATGTCTTTTATCTGGATTTTTATTATTATTATTTTCTTTAGCATACACACTTATATATAAACCAAACTTAACCTTTACAAAAGCAAATATAAAAAATCTCTGCTGAAATCTCAGTTCCCACAAGCAATATAACACTGTACTATAGATGTGAGCGATGACGATGAACTGTTAATGGAGGCCAAAAACAACACATCATAGGAGCGAACAGGGGCACACACACACACTGGAAGAATCCCTCATTCACTGGTTTAACGGCTAGTTAGGCAAAAAGCTGGAAGAGGATGAATCTCTCGGCCAAGCAGATTCCTCTTTTCCATTTCTCTGCGGTTCAATAAAACAATGTAATGGACACTCTCTCACTCTCTTGTGTTTTTTTTTTCTTCCCTGTATATAGAGAACTATGCAGGAGGCTTTATCCATGTAGGGAATATTCCAGAAGAGCAGCAGTTATTTAAGATTCAAACACAAGGATAACAGATGGCTACCAGAAAGAGAAAAAAAGCACACATAGAGAATGTGAGAGAGGGAGAGAGGGAGAGAAAGAAGGAAAATGACAGACAGAGTTGGTACCTCCCAGTAAGCTAGTCTCTATGGACAGCCAAATCCACTGCTTAGTGACGTTTAAATTAACAACAGCACTTTATATACCTCCCACTGTCACTCACCTCAATTTCACATGCACTCTTTTTAAATATGTGTCTGATTCTGTTTACATTTTGAGTGCTTAAAATAGACATTCTGAAAAAAAGCACTTGATCTGAGCATGCGACAGATGGTTTGAGAAGGTTTGAACTTTGCTTGAAAATTGTTTTAACACAGGAAATGAAACTTCACCCAATCTGCTTTCTGAATGCATACTATACCTCTTATTCATAATATATCATTTTATATATATATATATATATATATTTTTTTTTTTTTTTTTTTTTTTTTTTTTTTTTTGATATCACAATACAGAAAAAAATATCTGCCTTTAGTTCCCTTACATTGTGATAATTCCAAAGAAAGTTGTGAGCATGATGTTTAGGAACAGCTGATCCAAAAATTATTTACTCACTTTCAGGTTGTTTCAAACTGAAATTTCGTTTGACATTCACTGTCTGTTTCCATACAATAAAAATGAAAGGAGCTGATGAGCTCCAAAGCCACAAAAAGAATGATGAGGGAGTCATAACAGTCCTCCAGATCTCATTTACATATACAAATCTGGTGCATTATGGCATTTAAGATCATTAACATCAAACCCAGTGCCATGTGTTTTGACATGCTGTTTTTGAAAATACACAAACTCAAATAAAATTTCAGAGCTACAGCAGACTTTCTACAAGTAAACTTTTCAGTTTCAGACTTACAAGTTCATAGAGGCGAGTTACCTATAGGATTCTTAAAGTCTGTAGTTTTGTGAACTCTAGTGCTTCCTTGCTTTACAGTGTGACAGTAGCATTAATTATTATATATATACATATATATTTTAATATATATTTTTATTTATTATTATTCTTTAATAATTGTATTGAATTACAAAGAGTTACAGTCCATAACAACATAATAATTTATTTAAAAAGTGTCTTTATTAGTCAGTCTATTTTTTCCATAATGTATCAAAGTGCAATCAAAAACATCTTACACTTTTTTTGTAGAACGGCGACTCTGTTAAAAAAAACTATTACACTATCGTCAGCATTTTTACTCTACCTAGGTAACAAAGTTTGACAGTCACAGACTTCGGACACCAAATGTACCCACAATTATGATTCATATTTGTCAGTCAAACACATGCGAATACTTACAGAAATCCTATTTATAGGCTTTACAAAAAGACATATTTTTAGGTTTTACCTATTTGGAAATAAAATGAAATTTATTCCATTAAAATGTATGAATATGGTTAAAATATGGCAAGTTTAGGAAAAACTGTATAATCCTGGATGAATCTTTTATGAGCAATTCAAACACATAAATCTAAACAGAAAGAAAGAAAGAAAGAAAGATCAGTTTGGACTAAATTGAGGGTAATGTAATGAGTAAATGATGACAGAGTTTTCCTTTTTGAGTGCAAAAATTGTTACCCTAAATTGTTACCGCACTATAAGGTAAATCCCCTCAGGGAGCAGATGCCTGCTGTAAATTGTTTTGTGGTGAATGAACAATAAATGTTTAGAAAAAATATACCCCAACCAATCAAGAGCACTTTGGACAAAAAGCACCCGTTGCTCAGCTAAACACTTTGAGCTATTTTTTCACTTCTGAAATAGCACACATTGTCCAAAAGCTGAAATAGGAAACAACTGGAGGTTGAAGTTTCCTGTGCTATTCATTACTGATCAAGAAAAAAAAATGCTGCCATTGACTTCACAATGAACGGTGCCAACACAGCCGGGAGCAATCGATTCATGAAGCAATCAAACTTCAGAGTGATCAATCAATCACAGAGATTCTTCATCTCAGAGGCTGCTTTACTCTCGCTGAACCTGTCACTTACAGCAGACCTGAGGGTAGTCTAGAGACCGGCAGACATAAGGATTTAACATTACCGTCATGCTGAGCTACACTCGGAGGGAGACTAGCATGCAAAACAGTTGTAGAAACGCTCTTTACTTTTGATTCATAGCACCATTAACTTATCTTTTGCTTTCAATGTTGTGGGTTCGATTCCCACAGATGCGCAAACTGATAGAACGTGTACAAGAAATGTATATATATTGAAATGTAATTGCAATAAAATCTATACAACGATCTCTAGTTTTTGCAGTTAGTTGCATGCAAAATGACACATCTATGGTCTCTTAAGCTGTGGGCAAGGGCACAAAGCATGAGTCATTTCTCACAACGGTTTCACTGTGCAAAACGACAACGCATTAAAGGAAGCATGATGATAATGAACAAATTTTACAAGCAAATTTTCCATTCATGCAAATCTAGGCCACAACAATCCCACAGGTGTGCCTCTCTACTACATCTCTATATAGCTTTACTGACTCCAGCGCTTGTAACTTTAGCAGATGATGATAAACTAATAAGTTGCTTATTAGCTGCAATAGGTGTCTGATTAAGTCAAATACACACAAATGGCAATTCATGTGATGCAATTCATGTTTTTTTTTTTTTTTTTTTTTTTACTAATGTGTTTGAAAATATTTTGCACAGTAGGATTTGAATAACGCCATGGAATAATATGTTTGTCTTGTCATGCTGTTAGTGTTCATGCAATTGTGGGACACCGTTAAAACGCATCGCAGTGAGAAAGCTGTGTTTGATGACATCACCATCACTATTTTTGCTCGTACTTTTGCTTGAAGCACTTGACATCACACGCTGTGACTCACAGCATGCTCTGAACATGTTAACATGGACATATGTGGAAGACCGCACACATCACACACATAAACAGGCATGTGTAAAACGGCATATTTTCAACTCGTCTGTGGATTTTCTGAACAAGACCAGTTAAAAAAAAAACATATAATTATGTGTCCACAAGACTGATTAAACGCATTTCTTAGTATTTACACAGGATGTGTTTTTGTGTTTGAAAACAGCTTTGTGTAGCTGAATGGAAAAGAAATCAAGCATTTTTAAAAGTTTTTTTAATTTGACACAGTGACGTGAAAGCAGACCAGTGTTCAGATCAGTATTTTTAGTAAATTAAACATACCCAACGCACAACTGAAAAAGTTATGCAGTTAATGACTGGTTTTTCATATTTCACATTTCATATGTGTAGGTTGTTAGTTTAGCATTCAATATGTAGTGCTAAATATGATAATTATAAGTTTGCATTTATAATGCCTTTAAAAAAGACCAATAAAGCCTATTTAAATCCGTATAAACAGACCATTTTTAGGTATACAAGCACTAAAAGAATTCTCAACTGAACCAATTAAGACAATAATGAAACCAAAACCAGAATACTTAGATTAAATTTCCAACAACCTACTAGTCAATTAACGATGCTGGTTATTTTTTAACCACCGAAAATACTAAAACCACTACAACACGCACATACTTTTCCACTTTTTCTGGCACATACTTGTGACACTTCACCGCGATTATACTCTCATCACTTAAGCCCACTAAAAACCTTTTAACCTTGCAAATGGATGAAAATAAAAGCATAAACACACTTGCACACATGTGATCATTGCTCTCAATTTACTGGTGGGACTGAAATAATCAAAGTCCTTCAGAAGTCCATTCCAAATCCCATCGTCATTGTTTGGTGACCTCCTTATTCAATTAGATTCTAACACACACACGCGTCCTACTTTTTAAACATGGCCTGTACACACTCAGCAGCTCTCAGTTCTTGCCCTCAGTCTGTAAAAAAATGGATGAATTTGTAAAAGAAAGCGAGAGAGAGAGCTGAGGAAGTTGTATTATTCATGTGAATCACTATTTTAGTTTGAAGGACATTCAAAGAATGAGAAGAGGAGCATTTGCAAGAATACTGTTGCAAACACATGCTCTCAATGTGCTTTGAGCAGCTGCCACACATCTAATCATGCATTGTTCTACAGAAGTATGATACACTGGATTTCATTTGTTTATACTTCAGTGCACACATGGACTTTCTTTCACAGATATATGACATCAGGATGCAGTCACAAAACACTGTTTGTATATTCATGCAATCAAACCCATTATACAAAGAGAGAGGCAATCCTGCATGCTGTGCTTGTCGCCCTTTGATGATGAAAGCATCTGTCGGAGCATGTGTCCCACCGGCCTCTGTTTGATAATGAGCTAGTGTTGCAAATTACACACTGACCCATGCTGTGACATTCAAACCATATACCAACAAACATAAACCCTAAACTACTCTATGTGTTTAGGTACGAGGTCATAATGTTGCCATCATGTTATGTCAATGTTACTTTCAAACTGTTTATTTGCTCTTTGTGTTTTTGCATCCCTGTATCTTTCACCTGAGAAACTCAAAATAAGATATTTTTTAAGAATAACTTTTTTGGTTACCAGTCACTTCCATTATAAGCACAAAAAAAAACAGATATTTCTTAAATTAGCATCATTAATGATTACTCAAGAAAGAAAGTCATTCAGAATGACATGAGGGTGAGTGAATAATAACAGGATGTTTATGTTTGAGTCGACTATTCCTTTAAGAATGTCCTTGGTTATATGAAGGTTAATAAAACGTTTAAAAAATATTAAGCAAACATCATAAATACAGTATAGAACACAACAGCGTGAATCTGTCTGGCTGATCAACACTCTTAAAAAAAAAAGGTGCTTAAAAGTTTCTTCACAGCAATGCCATAGAAGAACCATTTCTGGTTCCACAAAGAGATATTGTCAGTTAAAGTTTTTTTAAAGAACCATGTCTTTCTTACCTTTTTATAATCTGAAGAACCACCAAAACCCTTTTAAGAAACAGAAAGTTAAAGGTTCTTTATGGAACCATTTAGACAAAAAAGGTTTCTTCTATGGCATTGTGGAGCACCTTTATTTTTAAGGGTGCAGAGTGGACGGGCAATGTATGAAATGTCATTATATTTGCTTATCCATGTGGTGATGTTAGTGGTGCAGAAATTACACACTTCAGCTTGAAGACACTAAGACTGGAAATACAAAACGCCCCCATCAAGGCAAGCAGAGCAAACCAAAAAACCCAATCTGAAAAACACAGCTCCACCCTGCGTGTGAACTCTCTACGAAATTTAGCACACCACCCACTGACAAAACAAAAGAACACAGGGAGCATCTTGACAGAAAACAGAATCTCGAGCGAATCTAAAATTCTCTCATTTAGACAAAGAAAACCACAAGTACCAACACATAACTATAAATAAAAAAAAAATGGTCTTTAACTTAACTGGCATCAGCCAAGTGTTTTAAACTGAATTGTTATCTTGCATTAAATGTCATTCATTACCGAATGTCCTAAAACAATAAACTGTTTCTTGCTCTTTAAAGAGCAAGTGAGAAGTAAACTGCAAGTGTCCTTACAAAATTGAGCAAAATGCAGTAAAATCAAATCTTAAAGGAACTATTTTCCTTTAAAAATCCTAATTCTGTCATTGTACTCACTGTTACGATGTTCCAAAACTGTTTAACTTTCTATCTCCTGAGGAACACAAAATGAGATGTCGTGCACAATATAAGGGACTGACAGCTTCAGTCACCATTCACTTTCATCGCATCTTTTTTCCATAAAATGAAAGAGAACTGGGACTGTCATCCAGCCTAACAACTCCTTTGGCGTTTCATCGAAGAAAGAACATCATACGGATTTGAAATGACATGAAGGTGAGTAAATAACGACAGAAGTCTCTTTTTGCTAAATGTAGATTTGGAACGGAAAAGTATTTCAAATGAACAACTTTTACTTCTGCCTGCCTATAACAAATCCTCTGATAGAAAAATAGAAGACCTAATAATAACTCTAAGTTTAAGTTCTGAGATTAACTGCAGGCGACCAAGCCTGGGATTAAATCTCTATTTTTATATCGCAAAGCGATGATACAAAAAGCATACAGAACATGCACAGTCCTCACACCAAAACAGACGCAAAAATTAGGAATTTTTATCAAAGGCCTGATTTTGACCCGGCCTAGGTGAATACGCCTGTAAAGTAAATTCTGTCAATTTCTATTTGCATAGTGACTCTGCTGCAATCAGTGGAACACAGGGACTGATCTTTCCCTCCCAAAAATGGGACATTCTCATGAGGTAAACAATCACTTAACATCTATAAGTATTTATGCAGTCATCACTGACAAATGACAAACAATCCTGTATGATTGGTTATATGGTATACATGATGATCCAGCATGTACTGCAATTTTCATGACACCAGGGTGACTTGAATAGCAGATGTGTCTTTATTACTCAATGAATCAAGGTCATATGATCTCTGTACTGATCTGACGGTGTTTAGTTGCATGAATCGCTGTTGATGTTTCCAGTGCTGTTTATTTTGAAGATGCTCTGCTCTTTTTCTTCTCTATTCTCTCAGACCAATGCATCTGCTGTTTATACACAACCACACACATGAATTTATACACAGAGAAAGCACAAAGTCGTGCGAGGCGTTGACAATCTTCTCCTTATATAAAGGCTGAAGGGATGCTGTGAATATAGGCCATCGATAAAACGTTTTTCGCGACACGCTGCCTCCATCCTGCCTGTAATAAACAAATTAAAGATATCGTTTCGTTACGTCAAGAGCCGAAGGCAGCGACTTGGACACTCAAACACACGCGCGCGCGCACCGACGCCCATTAAAACACCACGCACGACACACGGCAAAAAGCATCCTGTGTCCAAAGCCCCTCACACACATACACACACACACGACATAATTCAGCTGTAGGATACGGAGAGTTTGAGCACTGTAGCTACACTACCAGCATCTCGCTGCCACTGCCATTCAAACGTCCATCGGTTATTGATTTATTGGCCCTTAAGAAATAACGTCACCTCGTTTAAAAGCATCGACTCACCGCATCTTATAAAGCACTGGAAGAACAGTCAGCTCCGGATGTGTTCAACAGCATCGGGCTGTGTGATCTCAGAATGCTCCTTAATTCCCGTGACAGTGTGTCCGTGTGTGAATAAAACACGCAGATGATGTTTTGAGCTTTCGTTTCCAGATGCGCCTTTACGAGGTTTAAAGCTTCCTGGAGAAGCACGGTGAGGAACAGGATATATCGAGTATATCCTTCGTCCCCCAAACCCAGACCTATGGTGGACACGGGGGATCGGAGCCCTGTGTTGTATCCCGATCAGTGTTTTTTTCTTTTTCTGGAACGAGAGGAAAATGCGCAGAGTGGCACCAGCGATGGCACAGTCCGCGAGATCAGCGCCAGTCCATCGCTAGATCGTCCGTGCGAACCGACAGCTAGGGAACGAGCGCCGAGAGAAAATGACAAGCCAATTTGGAAGCAAAGTGATGCTTGATTCAAGGATGGAGGGTGGGAGGGAAAGGGAAAGAAAGGGAGGATAAGAGAGGGGCGGTGAATCCGGAGCTGGGAGAACTTGAGCACGCTCTGGTGGCCGACAGCGCGCACAGCAGTGAAGGATCGACCTTCTGTCACCCGCGGGGTCATTCAGAGAAAGGGGTGCACTGTGTGACGTTTCCATTTTTATATTTATTTCAGCTTTGAAAACCTTAATAGCATGTATTTGCGTACTAAATTGAACTTTAGAAACAGAACTTTAGCCAGGACACTACATTGTATTTAAAAGATTACAAGAAACATAACCATAGCTCTGCACATCTCCGGTTTTTGATTAGTAGTTATACATTATTGTATAGTTGTATATGTACAGCTATTATTATTATTTACCCCACATCATTTTATTTACATCATTCTTTTAAGAGCTATGGTAGTAAGTGATGATGCATATGATACAACTTGTGTATTGAAATAAGACAATAATAAATACCCCTTGACATACACTTATCTATATCATAGATCTTCAACCCTGTTTCTGTCACTGTCCTACAGAGTCTAGATACAACCCTAATCAAATACACCAGACGCAGCCAATCAAGTTCCTCAAGATTGCTTGAAAATCCACAGACAGGTGTGCTGAAGCAGGCTGGAAATAAACTTTGCAAGACAGTGATTCCCCAGGAGCAGGGTTGAAGTCCTCTGATCTATATTAGCCAAGGGTAGCCGTTTTGCAAAATAAGGCATGTTCCCGGATCAACATAGTTGTCCAAAACTCACACCTAATTCTATTCCCAAAATGTATCTAGAAAATCTGAGGGAAATGATGATCCAGAAAAAAAGGAAGTGCCTAAACCTCAAGTGCCATCAGGGCCTGAATAGTTTAGTGCATTCATTCAATGTAGAAAACATGTACTGTTTTTTCTTTTTAATAAATTCACAATTTATCTAGCCATTTCTGTTTCATAATTACATGTAAACACGTGAGAAAAATAACTCGAAGTATTACAAGTTATTGCTGCATAATAACAAATGAATGAGAATAGAATGCTCTGAATTTACATTGTTGAAATGTTTATTTACAGATAGGTTGGCTATAACCACTAGAGACATGGAAATAGTTTTTATGGAATTGCCCTGCAGTTTTTTCATGTTATTTAGATTTTACTTTCATAATAGGGGAAATATTGCATAATAGAAAATATTGCATTGGCAAATTATAATTTGTGGACAGACACTAATCTAAATGCCTCTCGTGAGCAACAGTAATAAGAGCTGATGTCTCTGTTGTTTCATTAAACCAGGGGGGAGAGGCCTTAACATCCATTTACATTAAACTCATGAGCATCAAAGGCGCATCGCGGACATGCGCGGTGACAGCCAGTTATCACTCTCACGCAAAGCCTAGGCAGTCTAATTAATGTTGGCTGTCTCTAATGCGACTTTCGACATTTGAAAATGTTTAAAATTGACCCCCGGTTTTTAATCATCCGATGAGGCGTCATGAGCTGCGGGGGAAACCTGTTGATCTGAAGGTAAATATGGGCTGAGGATTTGGCGTTTATTGATCTTTACTGTAACGAATGGAGACTGACAGACAAGCGATAAAACATCCGAGACACGGCATCGCAGCTGTCAGTTACACCTGAACCATTATAATGTGCGGATTTTACATATTTTTAGCTATCGGATTAATTTCAGTAAACTGCTATTGTTGTCCGTGTCATAACGATCTGTTAATAACAGGTAACTTGTTTTAAAATCGCAGTTATGCATTTATGAGCTACATTTAAAAATTGTAGAATATAGCCTAATGGACAACAAATATTAATCATCAAATGTTTCTATCTATTTTGTCCCTCATCAGGTTCAAGTAGTGGCCCACAACTGTTTTCATTTATTTTTTTGTGATGTATCTATTGCCTAATAACTTGATAGCCTAAATAATGGCAGTGTAGTTTTTCTATGAACCATGCAACGCAGAGAGCGATCGAGCATCTGTTGCTATGGTTACCCCCAATTTATTTTTTAGCTCACCAAGTTGTAAAATAACTTTTTTTAACCTCCTTTGGTCTCTTATAGTCCCGTTATTCGCACCCCGATGTGCAATAATCAATATAATAAACATATTGGTGCAGACTACTTGATAATTTCTCTTTAAACACATACAATGCTTTGTTTTCCCTTAAACCGGCCACCGCCAGGCACTTACAGCCCTATCAGGTAGGTTGTAAGGACATCTGTCCCGGGTAATTACCGTCGTTCACAGTTTAAGTCCGTTTACAGCTGCTAAGCCTCCCCGGTAAGCGCATTACCGCAGCAGAGCGGCGCAAACACGAGCGCTCGCGCAGTGCACGATGAGCGCGTGCAGATCGCGAGAACCTCCCGTAGAGGTGCGAGACTCCAACCCAGATTACTTCAGCATGAATAACAGATTACAGCAGGCGTTATCAGAGCGATCAGCGAGATATCAAATGAACCGTCACCGCAATTCATAAAGCCTGTCATTGTTGCAGAGATAGACAGCTAGCGCTGCCAAATTGCGTCACTCTCACTTCATGCCAAACGTCACCGTTGCTGTCACAGGTAAGAACTGTCAGGTGTGCATGCCAGTTAGTGATTAAGATGCTACAATCCACGCAAATCCCGTTTGAGTAGGATGTGAAAGGGACAAATCTGTTTGTTTGTGTTGTTTTGTGTCTTGAATGTGTCTGATTGTCATTATGTCTGATGGTCCTGGATTTTCTTGTGTTGTTGCAGATGTCCAAAAGAGAGTGGTGGTAATACAGTACTCAGAGAGTTGAAAATGATGGGTATGTATGTAATTATGCCACACTATTATTTTTAGCCATATTTATCTCACTCCGTCTTTTTTCTAAAAGTGTGATATAAAATATTTGCGAGCTAACGCGCCTATATGTACAAATATTACATTTAGCTTGTTGTACACACTCTCATGTGGGTTATGAGACGATGCTATTGCATTTGCCCATTTTATTAATATCTTTATGCGTATGTGTGTGTGTAGACACACAGCGTGCTTTGCTGGCAGTGGAGCGGCTGCAGCAGAGGCTGAAGAAAAGGGGAGAATTGCCTGCTGAGGAAAAACTCAGTCTGCTCAAGAGCGTCTTACAGAGTCCCCTGTTTCACCAGATACTCAACATGCAAGAGACTGAACAACAGCATGATCTACAACAGGTCAGAGATCAACATCATCACAGTGCATCACAAAAAGTAAAGTAATACACTAACACTAAAAGAGTTATCATAAAGAGGGTTTTTTTTATTTTTTATAAACGCATTAAATTAAACTCGGAAAACAGATGCCTCATTATCATATTATGTAAAATACAAAATAGTTGGCTGATAGTACAGTAGTTATATGCATTATACAGCATGTTTCTGTCATTAACATCATAACCGATATGAAATTCATGAATGCATTCAACAAAAGCGTATTTTATGCTGATATCCAACTCCACCGCTATACCTGAAACAGAAATTTACATGAAAGTACATTTCATAAGGCATTTATGCACCCAGGGAGCATCATTTCAGATATCCCCTGATGTGAACAGTGCTTTGATTCAGCTCTTACATCATATCTGGCTCAGGGTCTATTATTAGTTAGAAATAAAACGTGATACAAGCATTTCTTAAAGGAATATTTCAGATCACACCTATGGTGATAACATGTTTGGTATAATATTGTCCCTTTTCAAAAAAGTTAAAAATTGTAAGTGATGCATTTAAAATAAAAGTGAATAGGGCCAGTCCAATAGCTTTAATATGCTCGCTGTTTCAGTAGCAAAGCCTCAAGACATTAACAATTTGCATGTTAACATGATTGTAGTGTGAAATGGATTTCTCTAGCAGAATCTTGTTGTTCAAAGAATGATATTGTAATTATTACCTTTTAATGAAGAGTGATACTTTAGTTATTACCTTATAACATTATATAAACCATATAGCTTTTGCCTTCTGCTTTCTGGTTTGTATTTCCACTGATCTTGAAAGAACTTGAAAGAACCACTCTTTTTAAAATCTCCCTCGGCTTAAAACATCACAATGCACATAATAACTTTTGTTAAATCTGCAATAAGTAAATCAATTTTACTAGCTAATTAGACTTTGACAGCAATGCCATAGACATATAAAGAGCTACTGTAAAGACTACTGTAAAGATGTTCAACAACAACTTTCTTAAGATGGCTGCATGCTTGTTTCTTTGGTCATATAGTTTATACTTCACATTTCTGCCTTTACATCCTCCCGGTTCACTTTCATTTTAAGTGTAACTGTGATTCTTTTATTTTTTAACAAACAAAGAAAAAAGTTTTTTATGGTAATGATCATTAAGTCATAAATGCCGTAGACTGTAGAGTCTTGTATTGGATATTCCCCTATATATTTCAGTAAAACTAGTTGAACGCACTGAACTTCACGTTGAGCTTGTATTTGACATTTGACTTTTACTGTGCTTAGTTTAAAACCACAATGACACAGGGGACTACATTTCCAGAGCATAAAGAGGTCAGAAAAGCCCAGCAGATATGAGTGGGAGGTGTGAGAGGTTATTCAAGGATACTAGGTTAAAGAGTCTCAAAGGTGGTCTGGGTTCACAGTATGTGTGTGTGTGTTATGTTAGATCTGTGTGTTATGGCGCAGAGTAATGATGGGAAATGATCTCTTGAAAATGGCCTGTGTTATCCCAGACTTTCAAAACGAGCTCAGGCAATTTAGCTCCTCAGATATCACCATAAAAATAGACACAGTGGATGTTATATTCAAATTTATTTGGTACAAGCACAATTGATTGTGTTAGAATATTCTAGTAGGCCAAAATGAGAGGAGCAGCAGAGGCCAGATGATCGACTCCAATAAATGAAGCACTAAACTGGCTGTTTGTCATGAAAAACTGCATGCTTATGGGTTCACTAATACGTCATGAGACGTAGCTACTTGAGCAACACTACATATCAGAGGTGCTCATTGTGCTTTGGTCAGGCCACTTGCCAAGGATAATCATAAGCATAAGTTGTTTATATGAGTCACTCTTTAATCAAGCTTATCGCTTCCTGTCTGCATTCTATGATGTAATAGGCTTGTTTTTTTGGGGGGAGCAAATCTAACGAGACATTTACATATAGCAAAAAATAATTGATTACAATGGTTATACTTCAAGCACTTATTTTAATAATAGATTTTAATGTGCAGGAATAAAAACAGAATTGCCAGTTGTGCTGTTTGCCTGCTGTTGAGGCATATGGTCAGCCATGATAGACCTTTTTTAAACACTAGTTTTTGTCATCTTTAGTCAAACAGCTTTAGACTCTTTGTTTGTCAGACAATTCATTATTTAGGATCCCATTCTGGAACTCTCTCCATATCCTCAAGAGCTAGTAATGCATTCAATAAAAATATAATCTCAGCATGAATATTATTTTAATGCATTGGATTAAGTGGTTAAATTAGGTTCATAAATTGTATTTGAAGCTAGAAGACCTTTTTAACACACTGCACAATGTATTCAGATGAACATTCTAAATATAGATTTAATATTATTTGTAGTAGGAGGTCTGATTGTGTACCATATCCTTTGTAAGTGCTTATGCGTATCATGAGTGTGATGTATTTAAAGAGACGATTCTCTGAAAACAGCAGCCTGGACCAAACTGAGGTTGTATAAGCTACTTACCTGAGCTGACCACTTAATCTGTGCTGAATAGAGAGAGAGAGGCCAGGGTCAACAAGTCACACACACGTTTCTGTAATGGTGAGGACTTTCCTTTGACTTTCCATTAGGACTTTTAAAATTAGCTAATTTTTTTTTTTACCTGATCCTGACCTTTAAAAAAACATTTATATTTGAATTAAGATCATTTACTATGTTGAACATGACAGAAACACATCAAATAGAAAATGACTCACATACTCTTTTTGCAGTTAAGTCTGCTGCACTAACACTCTGAAGTCAGTTAAAGCTTAAATACAGTAAAACAGCTACAAAGCACAATATTTTAAATACATTTTAGAGCCGGCCCTGGCTTGCCCATTACTAAATATTTGTGCTATGCAACAATAAACTTGAAACACTGAAATATAACCCCTTGTTTCCATTAAATATATACTCAAACTTTTGACCAAGTTAGAATAAACTGTTGTTTTGCAGACTGACTGAATTATAACAATGAGCTAATGCTTTGCCCGACAGACTTCAATCATTTAGACTTTTATTGCAATTTTCACATTTACACTTGTTTTTATTTTAGGGGAGACCATTATGTGAATAACTGAGCTGTTAGCAGCTCTCCAGCACGAAACAAATCTAAACACTTCACTTTCTTTGTCCCCTTCTCCTTTCAGTTGTTTGTCTTTTTATATATTTACAATGTGTTGTTTTTTATGAAAATCTCTTATGCTCATCTGTCAGTAGCCATTACTGAAGTCTATAGTGTCACATGATCCTTCAGAGATCATTATGCTGACTGGGTACTCAAAAATCTTTGATGGTTAGAAAGTAAAAAAAAAAAAAGAACAGTATTTATGTGAATTAGAAATCTTTTGTAAAACTATAAATATATTTTTTGTATAACAGATTTCATTTTAATGGTGAAAACAAACTAAAGTGCCTAAGGTTCATTAAGATAAACCCATATTATAAATCTTGTCTTAATATACCGAACTTTAACATCCCAGAAAGATATTACAAGTAGCTAGTGCAACTCTAACTGTGTGTTTTAAAGGTTTCCCCCAGAACACGTCCTTCTCAGACTATGAGTGATGATGCACATGGTGTAAGCACGTCCCACCCTACATGCAACCTGAGGTACAGAGACTCCTACCTCTCAGCCCAGCGGTGCAATGACCGGTGTCGATACTTCAATCATGTGACTTTTGCCCCTTTTATCACAGAGGACATTTCACTGCTGCAGTCCATGGCCCAGGTAACCCCATCTCTTAGAAAACAAACACCTTTAAACTAACTGAGCTATATGTAAACTTTCAGAAATACTATAATTCCAACACTACATTTCCTAAAACTTACAATTTGAATCCATTTTTTTAATCTCTTGTATTTATTGGTCTTTCAGGGTCGGACTGTGCTTAGTTTTGACCTGGAAAAGGGTGAGAGTCCTTTAGGCATCAGCATCATTGGTCTGGAAACTAAAAGCAATGGAGGTCATGGTATCTTCATACAGAAGATTGAGCTGGATTCTGTAGTATACAGGTATAAACTGACACTGATGAAAGCACAGAGTACCAAAAACGTATTTGATGAGAAGTGCATTATTCTGGACAGGGGCATAGATTGATTTGAAACCATTCATTACCCTATTCTTCTGTCTTAGTGATGGACGTCTACGTGAGGGTGATCAGATTCTAGCAGTGAATGGAAAGCTGTTTGAATCCTCTGTAACACAGGAACATGCTGTCCAGGTTCTTCAGGAAGCTGCTTCTGTGGTAACCCTAATTATAGCAAGAGAACCAACCCCATCATTCAGCCCCCCACAGATGAGCCACACTCTTCCCAAAAATCTCTCTGGCCTTAATCGTCAATTTAGTGTAAGTCTACTTAAAAACCTTGGTTTCTGTGTTTATTATGTCTCTTAAATTTTCCCAAATATACTTAACATAATGTTTAAAATGGCCTTAAGAGATTTTAAATGTGCCCCTGAAGTGCCTCATACTTTGCCTCATATTTTATACTGTAACGCTGTATAGCTGGCCCATTTTACCATGCAGCTTATATCTGTTATTGATCCACAGTAATTTGACTACATTACCACAAGTGCAGTACATCTAACATTTTAAATGTTATACATTAGCTTTTTATGTGAGGTTTGTTGTGAAAGCAGAGTAAGGGAAAGCAGATGGTCTGCTGGTAATGGTGGAAATAAAAACGAGTTTACTTCTGTTAGCACTTTTGATCTAATTAATGCATCCTTGCCAAATAAGGATGCATTAATTAATTTGTTTGAAAACAAAAATAGGAGGGGGGGGGGTATCAGTTTAATCAATTTGATAATATGGTGTTTACGGATCATTATACACATTCAAGTCACTATCCACGATAATAATACTATATGCAGAAACAAAATGCAGAAAACATAATAGAGGAAAATAAATAAGTGCAATAAATAAAAAGGTTTTAGATTTTAATTTAATTTTAATTAATTTTTTTCATTTTAATAGGAAGCAATTATATAATTAAAACAAGCAATATAATATTTAAAATGCAATATGCTCAACATTTTAGGAGTTCACAAAAGTAACAGCTATTCAAAAGACATTTCTAATGTTGCAAAATATTTCTATTTCTGATAAATGCTTTTCTGTTTAACTTTCTATACTTCTATGCTTTAAAACATTTGGTGTTTTGTACACTTTTTTATTTCAATAAATATTTATATATTTTTTCCAGCTTATTAAAAAGCAATAATATGCTGTTAATGGCAGGTCTCACTTTGACAACCTACCCGATAAAGTGTGACATTCCCTGTTAATGTGTCACACAAGGTCAACATGTTTTAAATCAATTGTATTTGCATTCAATAATTCTATAGCTTTTGTAACCATAACTACACCATTTGTTTATACATAAAATTACTTTTAAAAAGAAACCTACCCTGAGAAATATTAACGTCCACTCATTTAATTTGATTCCACAGCCTCGACAAATTCATCATATAGCTCTGCAGAATGACGGACCGGGTCTAGGCTTTGGCATCATTGGAGGGAAGAGTACTGGCACCATGGTTAAAACCATCCTACCTAATGGTGTAGCTGGAAAGGAATGAGACAATCATTGTGGATTCACATACACCATTTTTAAATGATTCCATTTGTGCATTGTACAAACTAGTTCAAATTAAAAAGAAAATGCCTTGACATTGTGGATGTGTGTTTGTGCACACAGGATGGGAGATTGCGCAGTGGCGATCTTCTCCTCAGAATTGGAGATGTGGATGTGTCCTCCATGGGCAGTGAGGAAGTGGCACGTGAGCTCCATCTCGCTGGTTCCCGTGTGAGACTTATCATTGCCAGGGAAACCACTAATAGTGACCCCTCGCCTTCCATTGCCCAGCAACAGCACACTCAAAAGAAACAGGTGCAAAATGCTTCTAAATATGCGTGTGTGCTTGTGTGTGTGTGTGTATTGACATATATATATGTAAACTGTAATATAAACAGGACAGCTCACCCAATAAATGTAATTGTTGTCAATTACTTACATTCATGCATTTGTATTTTACATGTTTGACATTTACTCTTCTATTTAACAAAACAAATTTAGAAAATTGCAGTCTGTTCCTCCTTCACCACATTAATGCTATTTATTTAGGTGTTTTTTTTCTTTCATTTTTTAGGTCTCTGTGAACTGTTCTTACTGTATATGACTTTGTAACAATTCTTAAAGATATATAGCCCACCCAAAAATAAAATTCTATCATTTACTTCATGAGTCATGACATTGTAAACCTGAAGAATTTCTTCTGCTCAACACAAAATATATTACATATATTAAGATATTTTGTTGATAACCAAACAGTTTTGGGCGCACTGTCTCTTTATAATGATCTTTTTAATTATTATACAGGTTTGGGACATGAAGGTTAATAAAATGTCTCAAAATCTATATTTAACATTTATTAGGCTGAAATTATACTGCATTATTTCAAACATTGATTGACATTCACAGTGAGTTTGTGGTTAAGTAAGTGTGTCAGTGTAATACAAAGAGAGAATTTGTTGTAAAATCTGACACACTCTTTACTCTCACACTTTAATTCCTTAATCTTGATGAAATATTGTTTTCATAAACGCTGCTTTATTATGTCTGGTTTTTATATTGCCAATAGTAAACAAAGAATTACCCTTCTGCAGGATTTAGAGAAAAAGGAAAAAGATTTCAGTGTCAGATTCAGTAACAACAAAAATGGTTTGGGTGTCAATATCTCCAAATCTCTGAATAACCTGGACAAAGGTATGATTCCCCAGTAAGATATTTCTTACCCATTCAGTATAGGAATGTTAAATGCAAACATTAAATTAATATTTGCCATTTTAGAGTCCAGTGCTTTTGAAGTGGATCAGGATGGAGAAATTCACATTGGCGATGGCATCATTTCTGTGAGTTCCATACAGATCCTTTTTTTTTTACATCTCTTTACTTTCCTTGTGCATGTAAATTTAAACAGTATAGTTTGAATCAATTTATTGCATCTTCAGAGTAAACGATGCTAAAGCAATTAATAATCCTGTTGTTGTTTCTGTTCTGTGTGTGCGTGGGACGGCTGTTTTCATTGTAGTGTTTGTTTTAGGCGGAATGGTAGTGTATGATTAATTACATTGTCCCTAGATTTGTGTTTGTATTTGTGTAAATGTGCCATTAGTCCAACCCTCATCCTCTGTTTGGGACTCCAGTGGAAATTTGGTAACCTGAAAAAAACAACAACAAGACTTATAAGACTTATGACTTTTCTAATGAGAGCTTATTATAAAGAGAATTTCAACTTGCTTCAAAACCCACTTCAAACGTCCTCGATGAAAAGTTTTGAATTAATTATGTTTGGGGTTTTAGAGACCTCAGATGTGAAGCATTAAATAATGCAATGACTTTTCATGTGATGAGACTCTCTCACTGGTGTGCACACTGTGAAAATACACTTCTGTCATGTGTATTATAGCATTTTTTATTCAATTTTTCTACATAAGGCCAAGGTCAAAATGATCAATTAACAATGTAAATTAGGCACATGCTTGCTTGCTTTGTGGTAAAATAGAGGGATAAGCATCTGGGGATGGGCCAGTCATTTCTGAAGCATCAATATTTTCAGTACTGATGTTGTAGCAAGAGCTATTTAGCATAAAAATCAATGCGTGCCATAAGCTTTGAAGTGAAAAATTGAACTGTGTTAGCATATGGTTGTTTAGGATTGGAACTATTTATCTTAACATGCAGAAATTCTGAAAGACACAAACATCATCTGGTGTTATTTCACAATAAATAATGATGAAGATAAATATGACACTATTATAATTATAATGTTATATTATAATAGGTTTTTGTAAAAAACAAAAAATTATGGTCATGTTCTATAATCGTTGTTAATGATAAATTAAAACGTGGGAGATTAGAAGTGCAGACCCATTAAATGATAAAGGATGCCTTTCAAATATAATGTCAAATGGTTATAATTACCTGTTTTATCCTTAAACAGAAAGCGGGGGAGATCCTGCTCACCAGTGGAGTGGAGATCTCTATTCACAGAAAGGGCTCACCATCTGGAACACAAACAACCCCCACAATGTCCACAATCTCTCAGAGACCCTTAACCCCTCTGGGTCTCCTTCCCCCTCCACTGCCTCCATGTCTACCAGAGCCAAAACCAGTTCTGCCCCCAGGGAAAGTTTTCTATTCTGAACGCCGGGACCTCAACTTCAACAGAGAGTGCAGTTAGTGAAACTCTTGCCACTTCTGTTTATTTGCACTCATTTACACTGGGTTTGATTCATGAGTTCTGTTTCACTTTGGCCTGTTCTCTGTGTGAAGTTTTAGTAGCTCTTTGACCCTACTTTAATTCTAATAACAGCTTCTGTTTCTGTTTGTTCTTTCTGTGACCTCAGTTAAGTCAACGCAAACCTGTGATTTAGAGTCCAATATGGGGAATAGAAACAGATCCTCATGTAAGAACAGATTTTTTACAGTTATTATGACAGTTAGTAATGACATTATTATATATTGTTTACATGCACCTCAGGTTTTAAGCATTGCTTGCAGATCATTTTATTTTATTAGATTAGCATCATATCACTTGCTTACCAATAGATCCTTTCCACTGAATGGGTGAGAGTCCAAACAGCTGATAAAACTGTATGTTTTTAATAAATTCATTATTTGGCTGTTTTAAATTTCTCTAGCCATAATATTGCTTTCTCTAGGGAAAAAGTAATCTTGTCTGAATCAGGAGTAAAATATTCTGACAGACATATTTATATATTTATAGACTAAAACAGTCCAAAAATGTTAATTGATGGCCTGGAATCATGTGGGTTACTTGTGAGTTATAGTGAGGTTTTTATTAGCAGTTTGAACTCTCATTCTGATGGCACCCATTCACTAAAGATGATCCCTTAGTGAGCAAATTACGTAATGCTAAATTTCTCTAAAACTGTTCAGATGGGAAATAATGCCATCTATATTTTGGCTGGCCTGAGTGTCAGTAAATTTTAAGTGTTGTCTTTTAAGATGTATTTTTCGAGTTTTTATTCCAAAATACTGTATTACTTTCAATTAAGATGCGACAAGCACTTCATCCTTAAAGTTTATGCTTTTAAAAGTTGATCATTCTGTTTACATTGCTTTCCTAACCGTACACTGTTTTGTTAGCATATTATTATTTACATGTACATTTTTTCTGCTGTGCAGTCAAGCCATAGACATTAAGCTGTAAACAACCCAGAATATTAATTTAAATGGTTATTTCACTCCAAAATTCTGTCATTAATTACTCACCCTTGTGTCGTTTCCAAACCCATAAGACCTTCGCTCATCTTCAAAACACAAATAAAGATATTTTTGATGAAATCGGAGAGTAAATTATGCTATTTTTCTTTTCTTTGAGCAAAAATACGTTTCCTTAGCACAGCAAAACTGTTGATCCATGATGTCACACAGACTGTTTTACCAATGTTTTTGCTACATTTATGGAGCTGGGATCATTTCAGTTGTATTGCTGTCTATGGAGGGTTAGATGATTCTCTGATATCATCAAAAATATCTTAATGTGTGTCCTGAAGACAAACAAAGGTCTTACGCTTTTGGAACGACATGAGGGTGAGTAATTAATTAATATTCATTTTAGGGTGAACTAACCCTTTTAGATTTCATCAGTTTGCTTGGTAATTTTTAACAAATATATAAATAAAGTCTAAAATACAAATTCTGACTCTATCACAATGTAACTGACATGATGAAAACATACATTGTCTTTTGTAGTCTGTTCTCCTCAGTCATGTTGTCATTTATTTATTAGCTGTGTGATGCTTGTTGTTTTAGTTTGCAAACTGTCTGATGAAGAGGAGGAAATATTGAAGGAGAAGTGGCAACGCAAACTGGGTCCTCGATATGAAGTCATGGTGCGTCTCATCTGTATTCTTTCCTGTTTAGCTGACAGTTCATTTCCATATGGCTGAGATTTGTGAGTGTGTGTCAGCATATGTTTATGCTTGGTTTGTGTCTCTTTATGTGCCTGGTTTTGATGTATGTGCATGTCCACTATATATCAGTATATACATTATATTTCTGTATATGCTAATACGTTTATATTTACATTGTGTGTGTGTGTGTGCAGGTGTCACAGGTACAGAAGTTCACTGAGAGCAGTGGTCTTGGTGTGAGTTTGGACACTAAGGAAGGTCATCACTTTATCTTTTCCATACTTCCAGAAGGTCCGATTGGACAGACGGGAATCATACGGCCTGGAGACGAGCTGCTGGAGGTTCACTTTATATTACAATTGAAAGAGGGGGTCCACATAGTCATGTAGAATATACTGTTAAATGTACAACACTACTATAGAATTTATTTACCTTAAAAAGTTAATGGAAATTATATTTGGCTATACTTCAAAGTCAAACAAGCATTACACACAGATAATACTGTTGTTGATAGATTACACTGTTGTAATCCCTTATCATACAGCCTGCTAACACATGCATTCATAACTGAAAGCGCTCATCTTTCTTTCTGCATTCTGTTTTCTTTCTGCATCACTTTATTCAGTGCTGACTGCACATGAATATCAATCATGACAGCTACTTAAAAATAGCCCTTTCCATCAGTAGAAAAGCCCAGAGGATCATTTCGGCAGAACAAGTGAAGGTGATGTGTTTGTTCTGTCTGCAGGTGAACAGGCTCTCCCTGATTGGAGAGACACATAAGGAAGTTGTGAGCATGCTGAGGGAACTTCCTGTGAATGTTTGTGTGGTTTGCAGTCGTCTCATCCTACCCACATTCGGAGAGGACGATGATGATGGTGACGATGTACAACTCTCACTCAAGGAGCTACTAGCAGAGTTTAATGAAAAGGTTTCCTGTGTCTACTACTAGTGTAGTAAATAATTGTAATCACATAATGCACTTAAATGCAATCAGTTAACATTATAATAATGTATAAAAATTAACACTGCTGTCCTTTATCAAATATTATTTACTTCTTAATAATTTTGCCTTGTCCATTTTGTCTCACAGGCTGGGCAAAAGTCATTTGGGGGTCTCTTTGCATGCAGAGAGGATGAATGGAAGACAGAGGCTCCTGTTCTATCCCATCAGGCCATGTGGGAGAACGAGATTCAAGTCTATGAGCTGCAGAAAGGCGATTCTGGCCTGGGATTCAGTATACTAGACTACCAGGTGTGTGTGTGTGCGTGCACCAACACAGCAACAAGAAAGGAGCAGTAGAGTATGAGCTCCACATCAGTTGGTTTGGGGAGTCCCAGTTGGTTTGAAATCCTTCTACAACATGGCAGCAGTGTCTCCTAATTTATTGCTATTCTGCTCTTTCTCTCTTGCGCTGTCACTTTCTGAAACTCTCTCAGGACCCCATGAACCCAGGGCGTACTGTGATAGTAATCCGCTCTCTTGTAGCAGGCGGCTTGGCAGAGAGAGATGGCCGCTTGTTGCCAGGCGACCGGTTGATGTTCGTGAACGGGACTGACTTGAGCCACGCTAGTCTGACTCAGGCCGTTCATGTCCTGAAGAGCACTGCTTTGGGCACCGTACGAATTGGAGTAACCAAACCCTTACCGGTAAATGTCTTCTACAATCAGCACCATTCACAAGATACACAGCCACAATTACAACCTTAAGCTGTATGGTAGAAATCTAGAATTCAAGATGTTGTGTTCCATTCCAGCAGAACCTGATTTTGCTGAGTTAGGCGTGTCCCTGGGTCAACATCTGTGTTGACCCTGGAACAACATTGTGATTAG
>JAUYWG010000031.1:1434760-1471815 GCA_034779775.1 Enteromius afrohamiltoni
TATACTTAATAAATATACACAGTACATACAAATATACTATGTAAAGAAAAACTTTTATTTTGGATGCGATTAATCACAATTAATCATTTGACAGCACTAGTATATATATATATATATACTTAAAAAATTCATTGTCAGGAGAGCCTGGAGCTAGTTGTCAGTGAATATTTGTCGGTTTAGGTTTATTTTTAAAAAGTCTGTACAGACACACAGCTTATAGTCTCAGCCGCAAAAATAGTAGTTGAACAATTCCATTGCAAGCAAATTTTATATGCATGCAAAAACGTAGTTTGTGGGAGAAGAAATTTATTATAGGTATATACCTATAAAACAATGCATAGGACAACTTGTGTTGTACATATCCTAAGGTGAACATGTACATGTACATAACACGCGTGTGTGCATGTGTAGGAATGACAGTGAGTGCCTTAAGGGATGGTTCAGGCATAATAATCCGCTCTGTGGTTCATGGCGGGTCGATCAGTAAAGACGGGAGACTGGCAGTGGGGGATGGAATTGTTGCCATCAATGGAGAATCCACCACCAACCTGACCAATGCACAAGCCAGAGCGATGCTACGCAGACATTCACTGATCGGACCTGATCTCAGGTGTTCACACACACACACACATGCACACTCACCAGACTTTATCTAAATGGAAACTTAACACTGACTTCTAGTTTTTATAAAAAATTAATCCAAATGAATGCAAGATAATTTTTTCGCAGTAAAATTTTTGGCCTTAACTACTACGTACTTACAATCCAAAAATAAATACAATGGACTTATTGTCATCATATTGTACTGTATTGTATTGTACAACACTTTTGCTGCTATTGAGGTGGGTTACTGATAAGGTTAGGGACAGGTTTGGTGTTATGGGTAGGTTTAGGAGAGAGTTAAGGTGAGTAATTATAAATGTAATTACATAAATGAATAACAAATGTTTTTACAAATATATATATATAAGTACAATGTAAAAACAAAAGGTGCATTGTACCAAATGATTGATTCAAATTTAAGTACACAGTACTTAATGCCACCTAATATAAAGTGGGACCACCCACAAAAAACTAATATATTAATTCATTCTGAAAGTTTGGGGTTATTACATTTTTTATGATTATAAAAGAATATTATCATACTTATCAAGCTACATTTACAGTATTTAGGCCTAATAAAAATGCAGTAAAAACAGCACTATTGTGAAATATTATTACAATTTGAAATAAAGGTTGTTAAATGTTATTTGTTCCTGTGATGACAAGGATTTTTGATTTTGCAGTCTTGTTCCTCATGTGCATACTTACTGTAGTAATTACAATAATACGGTAATAACTAGGTACTAACCCTGAACATACCCCTTAACCTAACCCTACCTCATGTAGTTACCTTAAATTACCAGTACTTTCATGGGTAAGTACACTGTAAGTACATTGTAAGTGCATGTAAGTATGCGTACTGTAAAATAAAGTGCAACCAATATTTCATATTATTAATAATATTATTAATATTATATTTGTTTGCCTTGTATCAGGATAGAACAGTATATATTGGCACAGAGATTTTGTCCGTTAAAACTAATTAAAAATGTTTCAAAATGTAAGAAATGTTATGTTCTAACCAGGAGCGCATTTCATTGCTTCATTCAAAAAACTTCAATCAACCCCATTTTGCTTGTTCTTGTGTGTTTTTGTATCAGTGTGACTTACGTGCCTGCTGCCTTCCTGGACATGCACAGAGCCAGCTATGCCCAATCAAAAGAGGAAATAGAAACACACAGAACAGCTACTGTCCAACCCAAACATACACAAAAGCTGAATTTTAAACCCCTGTAAGGAGACGGAGAAGCTTTTTGTCTATTTGTTTTCTTGTTTCTGATGGTGTTCTAATGCTTGTTTGCTTTGTATCAGAGAATGCATTTCTGAACAACAAAGTACTGTGGATGGTAAGGAAGTAAATGGAAACACCCAAACTGCAGAAGAGAATGAAGGAATAGATAACCACAATCAAATTAAACAAAGAAAAAGCAATGAAAGACTAGAAAGAGACAAAAAGGTGACGAATGAAAAGCCGCTCTTGCAGAGTGAGAACGGACAAAGGCGAGGGAGAGAAAAAGACAGGCGGAAAGATGAAGAAGAGACACATGGGAAGGATCAGCGTTCATGGAGTCAGCCTAGAAGGTACTGCATCCTATAAACTAACAAAATATCAACACATTCACGTTTTAGTAATTTTGAAGTGTAATGGTAATATGGTGTTTGTTATCTTAGAGTAACATTACTCAGGGCTGGGGGCACGTGTCTTGGCTTTAGTGTGGTGGGGGGGCGTGGTATGGGCAGTCGACTGAGCAATGGAGAAATGAGACGGGGCATCTTCGTAAAACACATTGCAGAAGACAGTCCAGCTGCACGCAACAGCACTTTGAAAGAAGGAGACCGAATTCTTCAGGTGTGTTTTATTAGATAATATTGGTACGATGTCTGCTCTTTATTGCTTACTCTAGCCAACAACTGCCCACTTAGACACTGTCTGAAATTCCAACAGAACAGAAAGAATACAAAGTTAATGACACAAACTGGCAGAAAATAATTATGTTTGTAAAATCATTAAATTATATTTATATGATTATATATGTAGTTGGATACACTTAACTGTATTTACAATGTATTGTAGCCTACTGGAAAGGAAAGTACTGGATAATACAAGGTAACTACATGGGTTAGTGTAAGGTTTAGGAGTATAGGGTCAGAGTTAGTGTCTAGTTGTTACTCTGTTATTGTACTATGACATAACACATAAGTACACACATAAGTATAACATATAAGTACATAGTATGCGGAGCAGGGCTGAAATGAAGTGATACTGTTCATTCTTTAGTGTCCTTGTTACTGTGTAATTATACAGTTAAGCGTTGAGTAATATTTTTTAAACAACTTGTACTTGCTATAGGATCATTAAATTTAGTTGCTTGTTATTGTGCATAATTAACTAAATTAACGCTAATGTAACATATAAAACAAGTCCACTTTTCAATAAAGTGTTACCAAATATGCAAATAAGTATTCCATGAATCTTAAAAAATAATCCTATGATTTAAAAATTGAAACTAACGCCTGTTCCAAATTCAATTCAACTCAATTACATTACATTACATTACATTACATTCAATGCAATGCAATGCACACACATATTTATTTTTTACTATACTGAAAAAATGAATAACATTTTGTGCCCCACCAAAGAAAGCATGCAGATTTAAAACAACAGAGTAAAAAGTTAAAATATATATATATAGTCAGATAGGAATGGGTGATTTAAATCTACTCTTGCTATTTTTGTGTGAAATATATATCAAAAGGCTTGAGGCTAAGATTAGTTAGTGTTTATGAACACTAATTGGATTTGGATGATGTTTGATGATCTCCATCTGCTGGTCATAATAAGCTAATGCATCACTCCTACTCTGACCTAAATAAACTGGATAACAAGATTAGTTTAAAGAAAATCTGGGGCAAACAGGTTAACTTGAAAGCAGAGGTATGTTAAAAGTAATGAGCGACTGGAGAAAGAACTTCACACATTACAGTTTTAATGTGTGTGTTGGCAGGTTCAAGGTGTGGATGTGAGTGATTTTACTCATGAAGAAGCCGTGGAGGCGATCCGTAGAGCAGGAGACAAAGTTGAGCTGCTAGTGCAGAGTCCTCAGGTACAGCACAGATACTGTACACATAAGCCCATACTCAGTGCTAGAATATACTCTAGACAAGACAAAACATGACTACTTTAAACATTTATTGCCTCTTTATGTCCAGTTCTCAACTCCTGACAACAGCTCTGAAGATGACAATGTGTCAAATTCTCCAAACCATCTGGTGTGTTTTTGCTTAGAGTTCTTTGTTTATCATTAGTAGGTTTTTTAGGTGTTTTATATATATATATATGCTTATCTCATCTGTAGGAACCCGAGATCCCGAATAATCTCTCCCCAACATACCCTTTCAGTCCCATCCCCTTTAAGGTCTGTAATGTTTGTTTGCATAGCAATAATACAGTATATAAGTATATAAATAACATATTATAGGCTACACATACACACTGAATATTACTCATAATTGTGCCTTTAAAACAGGGCTTAAAAGAAATACTGCAACATTTATGTTAAAGTGAAACAGTACTTAAATATGATTATTACTTTAATTGTATCTTGGTTCCACTTTTATATTAAGTGGCCTTAACTATTATGCATTTACATTTAAGTTAAGAACACTGCACTTATTGTGTACATACATGTTTTACATTGTTCTTATATTTTGAAAATACCTGCATCTAATTACATCAATAATTGATTTCTGTATTAACACTTATGATTGCATTTTTACCTATGCCTTGTACCTTAATCCAATCTTAAACCTACCCATAATATCAAACCTGTCCAACCTTACCCATATTCCACCTCAATAGCAGCTAATGTTTTGTTTTTTGTTTTTTAAATGTTAGTACATAGTAGTTAAGGTTGCTTAATATAAAGTGAAACCAGTTATAGGTCTATTGAAACTTGTATTTAATTACATTTGTAATTACTGTCATGACAATTTAATGCAACTCTCAAGGTCAAACTGTCATACAGAAAACCTCAATTTGCTGCAGAGTGCACCAAAGAGGGAGCACAGTCCTCCACTTTTATATTTTGTTTCACCCCCAAGGCTACTCACATTTCCAACAACTGTACTGTCTTTACTATATAATTTCTACTACTACCTAGTACAGACACCTATGGGTCCCCCAGCTGTCACTCTCTCACCAGTATGAACTAATTTTCCTCCACATTTGTAATAATGAAGTTGCGGTTACAGTACATTAAAGCGTGTGCCTTCGATTATATGTAGTGGTAACCCTGAGTACATGTAACATGTATTGCGTGGACACTGTAAAATAAAGTGTAACCAAACATAGGTTATGAAGGTCTATTCTGCATAAGTTCACTTAACTGTCATTTTATTTTATACATTTTTTTTACACTATAGTTGCTAATTTAGTACAATTTTGCACAGTTATTATTGTCAGCCATGTTGCAACATACTGTTGAGTCTGAGCAGTAAAAATGCTATGAAAGAGATTTTAAAATGAGCTTATTTAATTATGGGTTTTATAACTTTTTTTATGGTGCTGTTGTAGCGTACAGAAGACTGGAAGTTGTGGAAGCCTCCACATTTAGCTCCCCCCCTCCTAAAACTGCCCTCCAGGCAAGTCGACACAGAAACAGATGGAGTGCAGAGGGTTCCAGAGAGACCACCCCTGCCAGAAGAGGCTGCACATCATCACAGCGAGCAGCAGCAGGCCTCCTACTGGAGTATGTTTGAGTGTGTTTCTGTGTGGCTCAGCTTTCACCTACATAAAGGGGGCCAAATGTCCCCTAAAGACAATCCAACCTGAAATCACCTACATTGTGTGGAGCAGTGGATCATTACCAGCAAGGAAAACACATCAAATATATTTACTTAATAAATCATACTTAATATACATACCAAGCTCTGAATACAAGTCAGTGCCTATAGTGTGTCTGCTAATGTTGTTCTGTCTGGATGTTTTACATGTTTATATGTGTGTAAGCAGGCCGCATGCTGCAGAGGTATGGCAGTCTGCCTGGAGAGCTGCACATGTTTGATCTGGACTGTGCCTCACACAGCTCTGGGCTGGGATTGTGTTTGTCAGGAAACAGTAATGGAGCTCGTGGTAGACTGAGTGTGTACGTGTCGGAGATCAAACCAGAAGGGGCCGCTGCGGCAGATGGTCGGGTCAGAGTGGGAGATGAACTACTGGAGGTGAGAACGACCTGCTGAACTCTTGAATTGCCAACAGAAACATTTCATTTGTGCAATTAGGCTTTTATTCTGTATTTGTTCACTGTAAAATATGACTGTGAATGTAATGGTAATAGACCAGTTAAATTGGTAACTGTAAATGCCCCTACTATATACAGTGAAAAACAGTATTCAACATGTAATTTTATGTTAGTATACCATTTTTGGAAGTGTGAAAAAAGAGCCTATAATTTACAGTGAATAATCATAAATTGACATTACCACAAGTCCCTTCATTACATTTTCAATTTGATGGGTTACCTTTAAGGTTGTTAAACTAATGTTTATTGCAGTTATTTAAGTTTTATGTGTGTTACCATGATGCTGTTTAGTGTTTGTCTAAGTAAAAACTGTGCACCTACTATATATGTTAACATTTGTAAACTCCTTGTGATGGGCTTTGGATCATCATTTAACTCTCATCATCACCTGCTCTTAGTGGTTATCAGTGTATTACAAAGGTACAAAACAGATTACAGTACTTCAGTAGGTTTGTAAATTAACATTATATCAGTTAATGAAATTACAGTATTTAACTGTAAAATATTCCATATTTATTACAGTAAATTTCTGGCAACCACAATTGGCATTTTTTATTTTTTTGCTTTGGAATCTAAAGTTGATGCCTTTTTTTCTGTAGAAAGAAGAGTCACCATAAATTTGATTGTTGAAAATGAATAAATAATAAAATTTACTGTAACAACAGTAATGCAACATAAAAAAGAAAAATAATATTCTATTCTTATCATTTTATTTTAGATAAATGTTTAGTAATACATATATAGTAACACATATCAAATTAAATCCACATAATTGTTTTTTAATACACATTTGACAGCTTTATGAATTAGGAGTGAAAGGTATTAGAAGGAACAGAATTCAGTATTTTTGACAAGAAATATAAATATATATATATTACTTCTTAACACTAGTCTCTCATTTGAGACACAAAGTAGTATTAAAAGATTGATTGTGGATTTGCATTAGTCTGTACATTAAGGACAATGTAAAAATGTTGCAATTGCCCCCAGTCTCGCCAATATAACTAAAAGATCTAAACACATTGAAGTATGTGTCTTATAAGGTCAGGGGGTTAATCTTCAGCATGTCTATGTGTGTGTTTTGAAGATAAATGGACAAGTGCTGTATGGACGCAGCCACCAGAACGCAACAGCAATCATCAACAATGCTCCAGATAAAGTCAGGATTCTGCTCACAAGGTGAGATAGTTTCATTTTAATGCAGATTCATACAAGCACTCTACTACATGCATTTTAATGTGCTCTTTACACAGTTTATTTATGTTAGTTCTGAAACCAGCAAAAATAAAAACGACTTTGGCATATCTAAATATTTTAAACAAAGAAAGATATTCTGCAGTATTTTAGGTCCAAGCCAACTCAAACGCACTGTAAATGTACATGAATACCGTATAAAAATTGAAATCAAACTAGAAGCCTTTTCACAAAGGTCTCAGACTTTGTATCCTACTACATGTATAGTGCACATAAAGTGTGTATGTGTTACTTATTTTAATGCACATGTATAATTTTGTCATCAGGAATAAAGCTGCGCAGAAACAAATGACTACAGGACCAGTAAAGGAGGCAATGGAGACACACACACAAACAAACTTACTAAAATACTTCTTAAGACAGCAAAATACTTATAGTTATCCGTAATTAACAAAACAAATCATTGTCAAAATTCATTACAATATAAATGCTAATGTTTCTGACAAGTTTCTTAAATTGTTTAGTCATTCTTAATTTTTTACTGGACATCTTCTGCCACTCATATCATCTAATAACAGTTTTATATGTTTAGATGGACAACTGTCCTGTTGTATCTCCTGCCATGCATGTTAATAGCATCCGAGAAGGTCAACGTTTAGCTTTGCCACAGGTAAATTCTTAAAATCAAAACACGGCATAAAATATCCACCTGCTTCATTCTCATTCTCTTTATTCTTGGGTTTCTTTTTGTCGATAGGATGGAGGGATCATCAGAGAGGAAAAACCAAAGTCTCGCTCCCCAGAGAGCCTCAGCATTGCTCTTCCTGCTCCAGTCAATGCCACATCCAATCATAAGCCCTCCTGTCATCCTGCCAGTCACATGTTCCCCAGCCACTGTACTCCTCCTTCATCTGGCATTTCATCAGCTGATGAGAACGTCCGCTGCGGCTCCACAGCCAATCAGAGCACTTCCACGGGACCTCACAGCACTTCTTACTTTACCCAGTGTTCTGTGAGCTCTGACCCCCTAACATGTCCCATCTTACCTGGCTGTATAAATACCATTGATATCTGCAAAGGAATAACAGGACTCGGCCTCAGCATAGTAGGAGGCTGCAATACGGTACTGGTGAGAAATCATAAATGAAACCAAGCATATTAGACTTTACAGTTTTTAAAATAGCATCTTCAGTGCAGATCTGAATATCAAATACCACAGTAATGATAGTCAGCCAAAAAAAAGAAAATCATCTTTGACTTCATCTTTGGCAGAATGTTCTTGCAGGTTTTTCTTTGCAGGTGAATTGTGGGAAAAATGAACTGAAGTCAATGACTATGCTGACAGAAGGGTTTTAAAACCAGAAATATAAAGTTTGTTTTTTATGTTGAATTATTCATATTGATTTATTATCTGAAAAATACTTATCATTTGATCTGTAAAGTTGTCTAAACCGGCCTTGTTTTACTCATTTTTATGAACTGAGGAATGGGTCTAAATCATTTTTTTATGTGCCATTCGACAGAAGGCCAGAAATGCTCTTGATAAAGCTTATAAAATATTCCTTTAAATTAAAAATAAATATAGTAGTAACATGTTGCAATCACCAGAAATCAAAATGTGAGTTCAAACAATATTTGTTCTTTCCCTGGGGTTTTTATATGTGGAAATAAACAAAGCTTTTGGATTTTGAAACATTTAAAAGGAAAGAGACGTTATTAAAAATACCGCACTATTTTTAGGTTCATGCCAGCTTGAGTGCATGGTGTCATTAAAGAATGACTGTCAAATTTTCTATTCAACTTTTCACTTAAATGCTTTAACTAAATTTCTTTCTTTCTTTGTCAGGGAGCAATAGTGATTCATGAAGTGAATAAGGACGGTGCGGCTCACAGAGATGGTCGGTTGTGGGCAGGAGATCATATACTGGAGGTACAGAACTCAGTGAAGTTGTAGAGAATGGAGTTCATTGATCTCTTCACAAAGAATTAGCATTGAGCCAATCATTGAGTAACAATCATTACTCGGAACTAGTGCTGTCAATGATTAATAGCGATTAATCGCATCCAAAATGATTTAGATTTTCATAATATGTGTATATGTGCTGTGTATATGTATTATGTATGTATAATACACACACATGCATGTATATATTTCATATTTGTTTATACATTAAATGTATTTATTTATATTTGTATTCATATGAATATAAATATGGACATGTAAATACATGTAAATGTTTTCAAAATATATACTGTATGTGTGTGTATTTATATACGAGTCAAAGTCTGCATCAAAAGAAATCCACAAAATTGATTTTACGCCCAAGAAAGCAGATTAAATGTAAGTAAAGTGTGTACTTTTAAGGTTTTGGAGAATAAAATATCAAGATTTGGTTGAAAAATAATGTTACATTGTTAGTCAGTGTAACATAATAGCTATATAAAAATTCAAACAACATGCTTATTCTGACTTGTACATATTAAAATATTCATAATATAGTAATATAATATAATATAGTTTTGTTGCAAAAATGCTGTTGCAAAGATTGCTACACTGAATGACATTTTAGTGGGTAAATTTAGTAAATAAGAGAAATATGTGTGATATTTATTTTTGGCTCAGAAAAACAAAAACTAAATAGCAATTAATTAAAAAAAAAAAGTTTTTATTTTTTGGGTGGTGGTGATGGTGGGAGGAGGGGCAACAATTTAAAGCAGTTATTGCACTTATTATTTTTATGGATAAACCCTTATTCGACTTTGACCTATATACATAATAAATATATACAGAACACACACATATGTTATTCAAACAAAAACTTTCATTTGTATCTGATTAATTGCAATGAATCACTTGACCGCACTACTTTGAACTGATGTCTTAGACTGACTTCAACAAGCTACAGTGCAGACTGTAACCGTAAACCGAACTGAATATTCAGACGAGGAAAATGTAATCTTTTCCTACCCGAGGTTCAGCTCTTTGGTGTGATGATTGTTATCTCCTCCAGGTGAATGGCATTGATCTGAGAATGGCCACTCATGAGGAGGCCTTGAGCGTTCTGCGCTTGAGTCCGCAGCGTGTGCGATTGTGTATCTACAGAGACCCTGTGTCAGAAAACCACTCCGCACGCCAGAAACAAACACCTGAAGACATGTGGGATCTCTTCAGTGTCGAACTGAACCTCAAAACAGGACAGGGACCAGGGCTTCGCATTGTGGGGAAAAGGTGGGTTATTCTGAAGGGATATAATTGCGTTACAGAACTGCACAGTGATTCATCTGAATTCATATTTGTCTGCATGTCTTGCAGGAATGACACTGGAATCTTTGTGTCTGAGATAACAAGGGGAGGGGCTGCAGACTTGGATGGAAGACTGTTGCTAGGTGACCAGATTTTGTCAGTGAATGGAGAGGACATCCGAGCTGCATCACAGGACAATGCAAGCGCACTACTGCAGGTGCGCACACAAACATTTAGGAATATAGTAATTAATGCATTTCCTTTTTAATCATAATAGGGCTAAATATTACCCTCTCTCTCTGTGTTCGTGCATGTGTGTGTGTGCTTGTGTGTTGTAGAGCTGTAGTGAGCCTGTGCTGTTGGAAGTGGCTCGATTTAAGGCATCATCAAACTACACATATGGAGATCAGGTAGACACTTTTGTATGGTACTGTATGATAGGGTGTCGTTTACCCATTAGATGTTTTAAATATATAATATATATAAGTGCTATTAATTTCAGATCTAGACGAGGCACTATCTCTAAAATGTCTGTGTTCTGTTATGGCAGGTGGGCGAGCTGGATGTCCCTCTCCTTTCATCTCTCAGCACAGATGATTGTAAGAGCCTTCGCTCAATTGTTTGCTATTCAATATTCAGTTCTATTCATCAGCGAGTCAATGTTTTCATCTTTTTGCACAGCTGTGGATGGAAACGTGGACATTAGAACCGTCACCGTTCAGAAGGTGGGTTAGCTTTTATATACAGTAAAGTAAGGCAAGTTTCTGTACGATCCAGTAGTAAGTGGAAGGTTGGTGTGATTCTGCCTCAGCATGAATTTGAGTCTGTGGAGTTGGGAACGAGAGGCACACAGGGAGTTTCAGGGATTTACATCTCCAACCTGGACCCGACCACACCTGCAGCACACGCAGGACTTCTGCAGGTAGAGACTATGAGGATGTGTGACACTTTGTGGGCCTACAACTCTTCTCCCCCTTTTTCATTAAGCTTAGAAAACTTTTCTGTTGGAGTCGATAGCTTTGTTGATTGCTTTCTACAAATTTGTAGACCCACTTGCGACTCACTGTTCTTTCCCAGTTCTCTTTTTCATGTGGCTTTCAGGCATTTCTCTATACTATAAACCTCACAATATATGCAAAAATATATGTACGCCACCATTCAGAATGTTAGAGTAAATTTTTGATTTCTGAAAGAAATTATTACTTTTATCCAGCATGGATAAGTGGCAATAAAGATATTTATGATGCTTTTATTTTTTAAATATAACTTAGAATTATATTTTAAAAAACAGCTGTTTAAAATTTAACATTTTACAATATTACTGTTTTTACTTTATTTTTGCTTTAAAAAACTGAGTTGGTTAGCATAAGACACTTCTTTTATTAAAATAAATAAATAAATGTCTTTTTTTTTTTCATCAACAGTAGTGCATAGACATTTTCCATTTATTTTGTCTTAGCTTAGCTTTTTTTATTCAAGTATTTTTGGGAAAAATTGGGAAATGTAATGATTTTATTTTTTTGTATATAGTTAAGATGGATGAGGGGGAATTTTAGTGTATACAGAAATTTTCCATTATAATTTTTTTATTAGATCATAGATTATCTAGTTCCTACAAAAAATGTGAATGTCACTCACAGGACAACAAAATGAATACTCCATTTATGGGAATTGCTTCCCACCGTCCTCAAATAATCGACTGTGAATTGAATTTTCAGCTGGGTGCCAGGGTCATCAGCATTAATGGTACATCAACTGAACGTCTCTCAGTTACTGAGGCAAGTACTCTCCTGAGAAACAGCAGTGGAGCCGTGACACTGCAGGTGTGTTCTTCAGACATGTATCCAATCATTTCAGATGCAAAACATAATCAAATGTTCGGAGCTCATCTTTTTTCCATGGATGTCACACTCTGTGTGTTTGATTAAAGGTGATGCCAAGTGGATGTGCAGATGGAGCTAGTAAAGATTGGTCATCTTTAATTCAATCCTCACCTGGACTCTCAGAGAATTACAATAGCCACAATCACCAGAGGTACTCAAAATTTACATGATTAGCAATACATGAAACCTGCCAAACTATACTAAAGAAGATTCCTATGCAAAATTCTCATGAAAAAATAAGGTAATACTATATTATGTATTATGTTTTACATATTGCCAAAATTTTTATTTACTGTTATTAGTTTTTTTGTTGTTGTTTGTTTCTGTTGATTTGGAGAAAAGTGTTAAGCAGCACATTGACAAGATAATTTGGTGCATTTAGTTATTTTGAAATAAATTCAGATTTTTCATTCAGCAAGGAAGCATTAAATAATCTACAGTGAGAGTAAAGCCATTTACAAAATATTTCTATTTAAGTTCTGAATGGTCACATTACACTTTTTTGTGTCACAAATTTATCATTGCTGTCACAGAACATTTTAAAATATTATTTTCTTAGTTTGACTAAATATATTTTTTTCATTTAGTACTGCCCTCCAGAAGTTATAGTAAGTTCAATAAAAGAAAGATTTTCAACAGAATAAGTTAATTTACCCTGATTTTCAAATTCAAAAAGTTTTGGTACACTTTAGAATAGGTAAAACTTGTTAACTATTAGCTATGACTTTTCCCTAAATTGAGTTAGTACGGTAGTTGTTAAATTTTAGGATTAGGGATCCAGAATAAGGTCATGTAGAGTAAGGCATTAATATGTGCTTAATTAGCACTAATAAATGGCTAATATCCCAGTAATATGCATGCTAACAGGTAACTAATAGGTGTAACCATAAAATAAAGTGTTTTCATCCCCGGCTATTAAAGCATGTTTTTTCCTTCTGGAGCATCAGTGAGTGTTTGAAACTTCAGTAATAGTTACATATGGGTCCCTCGGAGGTCCTCAATGTGAAAAGATCTTAAAACAAGTCATTGCTGGAAAAGATTCAAATAAACAAAAATGAAGAAAACCAAAGAATTTGTGAGAACTGAAAGATTTTTTTGAATAACAGCAGGCAGTTGTCCAAAAAAGGACAAATTCACAACCATCACAAAACCAAAAAAACAACTGTGGATCATTCAGGTGATAACACCGCATTAAAAATCATGGGGATGTAAACTTTTGAACAGGGTCATTTTTATAAACTCAGCTATTATTTTCTCTTGTGGACTGCATGTAAATATCTTTTATGTGAAATATCTTATTCAATCAGTCCTAAAAAAACTTTTTGTAGATTCTACAAGGTGTACTGTAAACTGTAAACTTCAACTGTATGTATAGAACTCCAATATGTTCATTTTTATTTAACTGCTGTTTGCGTAAACATTTTCTTTTAACACTTTCTATCTGAATCGTTTTGTCACTAAAGTACATGGGCCCAGGACTACATTTGGGAGTGGGAGCCGATAAGTAGGTTACATCATACAGGACTTAACTATGTTCCTGGTCTGCTGAGGATGGCCATGATTTATACTTTCATTTAAGATTTATTACTCGTTTTATACCAGCTATGCCTTCAATGAATCCATAAAAATATATTTTAAAATTGCACATTTTTACTGAAACGCCTGCTTGTGGATATTCCAGAGCCGGTTTTGCGTGTGCAGTTTTGTAGAAGCATGAGAGTCAGCAGAATTCTACACACTAAGGCTCTGATAAAGGACTTCACCTCCAGGGCACCCAGTCTATTCAGATACCCTGTTCAATAGAAGTGTTATGCTTGCTTTTTTCATTTTTCTAGCTGTACTAAGAGATTAATTGTTGCCTGGTTTGCCGAAAGGGTGTCTGGGAAAAAAATTGGGTTTAATTCTATTTGTCTTTTGTGTGTGTTTAAGTTCTCCTCAGTTCCAGACTATCACTCTTGAGCGTGGCTCTGCTGGGCTTGGCTTCAGTATTGTAGGAGGATTTGGCAGTTCCCATGGCGACTTGCCCATCTATGTCAAGAACATATTTCCCAAGGTACACAAGAAAGAGACTTAAACTCAAAAAGGTTAAGTAAATCTCTTTACTGCAGTGTGCCAAAGAGATCAATACATGTCCAAACACACCCTCAGTTTGCATGTATCATGGCATGTTCTCCACCTCCTGACATGCAGTCATCTGACTGAGACAGGAATGCTATTTGTGTATTTGAGCGAGAAGCGTATGTGACAGGGCTCCGTTTCCGCAGGGAGCTGCAGTGGAGGACGGGCGTCTGCATCGCGGTGATCAGCTACTGACAGTAAACGGACAGAGCCTGGAGGGTGTCACTCATTCTGAAGCTGTCGAGCTCCTTAGACAAACCAGCGGGACGGTTACACTACAAGTACTCTCAAAACCAATACCAAGATGCTGATAACGTCACTGTGCTGTCGAGATGTTTTGCATACACCTCAAGGAGCAGATGCATTACTGATTGTTAGACAGATGAAGATTCTACAAGCTGTAATTCAAAAAGTCAAACATTTTGTGTTTTCTAATTGCAAAAATATCTCAATGTGTGTAAAGTGGGAGAAGCCAATAGAGACTAGTGCTAAACCAGTGGTTCTCAACCAGGGAGTCCTTTTTAACATTATTTAAATGAGAATGATCAATATTAATAATATAACTATATAAAAATATAACAAATTAGGTGTTAGGTGTTTTTCACCTAATCAAAACTTCAGTTTAATTTAGATTAATTGGAATACACAATGGAAAAAACTTTTTGGAAATTTGATGCTTTTTGAAAATTGGTAAAAATGGAAATCTGCAAATTTGTTGTTGCACCTAAATTCTTCACACACACACACGTTATATAACGTGTGTTATATATATGGATCATTTTGGATCATTTACCAAAACATATATATATACACACACACACACACACACACACACAATTTTTTGGTAAATGATCCACAATTAATTTAAATCTTCATGACATGAAACGGTTGAGAACCATTTTGCTAAACTGTGATTCTTTTACACATAAGCTTTTTTGTACTGTATTGCTTCACAATACAGATTTGTACCTTTAATGTCTACTTTTCAGCCCAAGAGCTCACATTATGCGTAGTTAAGTGTGGTTCACTTACACATTTAGGTTGTCATAAATCACGCAAAAAAACGATTTTAAGCAACACTAATATATTGGAATATAGTCTGGCTGTAACTCAATGAACAATTATAGCTATATAATTATTATCTGTACATGCTGTCAGTGCTTCACCGTTCTTTAAAACGACAATCAACATTTATCAGCGCATAGATTTGTCTTTTTCTACTGTACATTTATCTGTAAACAGAATAAATTATTTTATTGGAGTAAATGATTGTGTGTTTAAGTCTTTGTATTAAACTGCAAATGAAGAATTGAAATTTTAATTCAAATATATATAGCTGGAGCTATGCAGTGAGCTGTTATATACCCAGATATAATCATAAACAGCAACTACAGTACAGTTGAGCTGTTTTTACCATCTGATCAACACTTTCATTTGCATCAAGCAGAATGTGCAAAGGAGATAATTATAACAATCAAACTCAATACATCTCTACAACATAATTCTTGTTTTAATTTTTTGAATCGAACACATTCGGCCATTTACAGAATAATCTTCAGGTTAATATCAGACACTATCACTCCAAAAGTACTGCTATAGAAAACTCTAAGAAAGGATTATTTATATAGAGATTTTTCTGCAAGTATTTGAACCTAACAAAGGGAAAAATGCTAATACGGCAGACACATATTTACACGATGTGCAGTCGCTAGCTGACATACAGCAAGTACAGTTGGTATCCGTGTGGAAGAGGGTGTATTCGTGTGAAAAGTTGACGCTATTATGTTAAAATGCTTGTGTACTTTGTCATGAGGGTTACAGGACTACAGTGACATTAAGTGCCCTTAATTCTGTTTACCTTTATGATGAATATAGCTTCAGCGCTGTGTGTTAACAGTATGATGCATGTGTACATGCTTGATGAATTGTGAACTATATAATAACTTCTGTGAAAATGTGTGGTCCACCCCCAGCTCCTGGTCCCTGCAGTGTCCGCTGTGCTGAAAGCAGCTTAAGTTGAGTGATGGCTTTCAGGAAGTGCACAAGTATAACTCGCAGACAAAAAAGTTCTGTTTATAGAGCTGATGTCATTCAGCGGAGAGAGAGCGAGGAGGGCTTTCTGTTTGGTTCCCTCCAATGTTTCTCTCACTTTGTGGCCTTTCCTTTACCCCTGCCTTTCCCCTTCCCAGAAGCCCCTGGTTTCTCTTGCTTGACGTCTTTTGCTGGTTTAGCTTTCTTCTGCTATAAGAAAAAAACAAAACAGGAATCAGATAAATAGTGCTGTAGCATTTTGATTTGCTGTGATATTTTGCCTGTATGTAGGACCTGATGGAATATGCAGACTATCTATGCTGATTTTGGAGCAAATGTGGAATTCTACAGAATGAATTTACACATAGTAAAATGTAACTGAAGGGACTTTTTGGTAATAAAATCAACTATAAAATAAAACTGAAAACATTAAATAAACAAGCTTGCTCCACCTAAAATGACGAGTGTTTAAATTCTGTGGCATAAACTTTGTGATTTCAACAATCTATAAGTGATTAAAAGGGATAGTTCACCCAAAATTAATATCTTCATTCGCATTTCAAAGTTGAACAAAAGTCTTAAGCATTTGGAACAACATAAAGGCCTAAGGCCGCGTGTCCACCAAGGCGTTTTTATGCCAGGCACTCTGCTGAAAACGCTTAGCTGTGAGCGCTTGAGAGTGCAGCGGGTTTTTTTCTGGTGATACGCTGTGGTTGCTATGATACACAATATCCACTGAAGTAATGGCAGACGCATCGCAAATGAAATGTTTCTCTAAACATTACATTTCATAATATTATGGTAGCTCTGTAAATGGATCCAGTAAAGAAATAAATATTTGAAGACATGCAATATTAAATTCTCCATTGTTATTCAGCTGTAGTACAGTCGATAGTCGCACGCCAGTGACAGTGATGAGTGCATCATTCAACAAAGTTTGAAAATTTTTTCAAATCATGGCACAGAGGAAAAAACCTCCAAACACTCCGCACGAAAAAGATGCTCAGCTGATGTTTTTAAAAAAGTGTGGCGCTCCCATTGAGAACAACTGAAAAAATAAGCTAGCAGGAAAAAATGCTTTGGTGGACACACGGCCTAATTGATGAAAGATTAAACATTTTGTTTCTTTATATGTTCAACACAAGGAAAGATATTTTAAAGAATTTCAAGAAACCAAAAAGTTGCTGGTCACCACTGACTTCCATAGTAACGAAAGGTAATACTACGGGGACCATCAACTGTTTGATTACCAGCATTTTTCTAAATATCTTTTCTGTTCAACCTAAGAAAGAAACTGATACAGGTTTAGATTGACAATTTTTATTTTTGGCTGAACTACCCCATTAAGTGTTTTCCAAATTATATGGTATTGAGGTCAACATGATTGGAAAACTGATGGAAAGTCAAAAAGAGACAATTAATTGTTATTTTGGTATCTACCTTGATCATTGCATCTGCTGCAACCCCATCATCTTCTTCCTCTTCCTGAACCTGAGATTCACTCTCAAGCTCTCCTGTAAGCTCAGGGTCAACAGCACCTTTACGGCTTTTCTTGACCACTTGTAAGGAGTACGGTGTAAGATGGGATTCCTTATTGTAGGCTCTTGTAAATGCAGCTTTTACCTGCAGAAAGGAAAAAAAAACAGAGCTGCTGGGGAAAAAATGTGGCATACAGCACCTCCAGATGTTTTACAGTTAGAACAATTAACTCAGACTGAGCAGGCATCTGTCAAAGCAATGAACTGTCAACTGGACCACCGGTTTCTAGTCCTGGAGGACAACTCTACAATATGCTCCAACAAAAATAAATAAAATAAAAAAAGAAAACAAATCCTACACACACACCTTGGAGTCTAGTCTAGAGTAAGGATCCGGCTGTCCACCCCACGTGCTGATCTCCATCATGTTATCAACATCCTCTTTGATGATGTTGTAATCATCCATGAGCTTTACGCTCTCACTGGCTCCTTCTGAACCTTGCGACTGAAGAGGCTCTAATATTGCTGAGCGCAAATACGGCAGGTAATCCAGATTTAAGGCTTCCTTACTACTTAACGTTCTGCAGGATGAGAAAGAGGCAAGATTTAAGGGAAGCATAAAAAGTTCATACTTCAGACAAGAGGGAAGAAAGTGTAAGAAGAAAAGTGTTTGTGTTTTCTCACTTTAGGCTCATGTGTGAAGCAAGCTCCTGTATGATGCGGCTGTGTTTGCCAGCTGATGAGAACTTGCCCAACCAGCTGGGAAAGGTCGGAAACTGACTCATATAACCCCGCATCAGCTCCCCTGGCAACACGCTCGCATAAATCGCCTGGGGTAAAACATATGCACAGATTTATTAAAAGAAAAGCTTGGTTTGTTTTAAAAACACTTGACCTATGTGAACGGATTTTGTAATATATTACAAATCAGTGCTGTGGCAGAAATTTCTGTTTCATCGTTTCTGCCTTGGTAATGTCATTTTGAAAATAGGCACTTCAGGGCCTGATTATCTCGGTGCTGCTGCAGCAATCAAAGCTGTTGACTGAGGATTTGCTGGTCAACACTGATGAGAAGATAATGGCAGGGAAGCATGTTACCTGTGTGGGAAGCAGAGACCATGTCTGTCTGGAGCGGATCTGTTTGTCCACTAAATCTCCATCGCAAATGCTATCTGCTGTTTTACTCAACAGCACCAAATGATTCTTCAGATTTCCCCTGATGAACATCAAATATCACAATTAAACCATCACGCTTTCATCTACAGTCAGAACAGTCCTATGAAATAAATATATTGTGCAAAAATGACAAGTACTAATGTTATTGGGTGTTATGGATGGTCAGTACAAGATAATATTTCAATCATTTTGCTGACACAAATTAGGGAATATAGTGTATACGGTGATCATATTAAAAGCTTAGTTTATCTTTCTAAATACAGTAAGCCAAATTCATCAGTCCAAAGTCAAAATGCATCTGTACATTATGTGTAAGACCAGCAGACCTGCCATTTCATGCAATGTCTAATTTGTTTCTTTGTTCTTTGATTCAGCAAATTCAAATTTTTATATGGAGACTGGGAAAGACTTTTATTTTAAGGTGCTCTTGTTACAGTGTACAAATATAAAGTTAAGTAATGGGTTAATGCAAGGCTAACTGTGCATTATCCCGCTTATACCATGGTCATTTGCCAGTATTGACAAGTTAAAGATATAATAATGGTTATTTTTTTCACTACGGCTCATTAGAGCTAGTGCCTGCTTCAAATCAGACACAGAGATGAAATAGTGCAGTAAGACTGCAACAAAACCAGTCATAAGTGTTAATTTTCCGAAATTAAGATTTATACATGATCTGAAAGCTGAATAAATAAGCTTCTCGTTGATGTATGATTTGGATGGATAGGGCAATATTTGACCGAGATACAACTTTATGAAAATCTGGAATATGAGGGTGCAGAAAAATCTAAATGCTAAAAATCACCTTTAAAGTTGTCCAAATGAAGTGAAAATGATGTTATTAATGCATATTACTAATCAAAAATTAAGTTTTAATACATTTTCGGTAAGAAATTGCCTAAATACCTTCATGGAACATGATCTTTACTTATATCCTAAGGACTTTTGGCAAAAAAGAAAAATCAATTATTTTGACCCATACAATGTATTTTTGGCTATTGCTACAAATATACCCCAGCAACTTAAGATGGGTTTTGTGGTCCAGGGTCACATATAGAACGGTGATTAAACGGACTTGGAAATACCTGTGCATTAAATAGTTTTAATAAATACCTGCCAGCCTATCAGAAACAAGTATTCAGACAGACCATGGTATAATATCATTTAACAACACGCACTGATTTGTGGCTAGGATAAGAGTTTGGTTATGTCGGTTGTAATTATGCACAATTTACTGTTATTACTATAGTAAGTGCATAACAAGATCACTGTAAAATGGAGTGACTGAAGATTGGTACCTAAATACCAAAATGCGTATTTTGTGCTAATGCAATAAAATGCATTAAGTGGTCATTATGTCTATATTTTGTATGTACTGCATGTAAAAAAAACCCTAAAACCTACCCTGCAGCAGCTGGTCGGACATGCAGGTAGTTTTCTTGAACAAATAGTGGTGCTAAAGAGTAATCATGGAAGAAAAGGTCTGATTTGTCAATCAAAGACATGTGGGCGGTTTCCTCTCCTGAAGAAAACACCTTCCGACACACATCAAACGGACCCTGCATATGTAAACACACATATATTCATACTGTACAGTCTACTCGCATGCAATTAATGATTGTACAGTGCGTGTATTGGCCAATGCACTCAACAGCGTGCACATACCAGTTTCATGTCCTTCTTAGCATTGTTAGCATCAGCTTTGGCCTGGTCGTAGGTCATGACTTTGTCTTTAGCAGACCACATGCTCAGATTATGCAGTACCTAGGAAATAGAAATACAATAATCTTGCAGTGCTACTAAAGGTATCAGTTTAGCCGTGTTTAAGACCACCGGTTTATCTATAAAATACCTGCCGAATGTCTTGATTGGATGCCAGAATGACTTCATTAAGTGCTGGGGGTGGGATCTTCAGACCCTCTTTGAAAGCTATAGACATCATAGCTCCCTGATTGGATAAAAAGGAAGCTTAATCATTTTTGACCACAACAAGTCAGTAATACTGAATAAATTTAATTTCCTTTTTTTTATTATTATATTTCATTAATGTGCCCTTGTTACAGTGGAATCTTACAAAACAGTAGTATTAACGAGAAATAACGGTAAAACGTCTCAACAAGATTTATTACTTAACACTGGTAAAGGACATTAGTAAACAAGAACTAAGAATGAACAATACTTCTACAGCATTTATTAATCTTAGTTCATGCTAATTTCAGCATTTACTAATGCATTATTAAAATCACAAGTTGTGTTTAGTTAATGCACTGTGCACTAACATGAATAAACAATGACCAACTGTATATTTATTAACCAACATTAATAAATAGTGTAAGAAATGCATTGTTCATTTTAGTTACGTACATTACATAATACCTAATATAGTGTTTGGGTTAGACTTCAGTCCAAACTTTTCGCACATAAAAAAAAATAAATATGGCCCCACGTTGTCAATCATGTTTACACACTGCCTCTGAAACTTTTGTCCGTCATAAAAAAATTGGGATTTTCATATCCACTGCAAACATTCTGATTGAAAAAATGACTAATATGAAAAAATAAAAAGTAACAATGCATGCGTAAATTTTAAACTCAATGTGTGTGTAAGGACTAGGCATGGGTATTGTTCAGGTTTTAACGGGATTACTACTTTTATCGATACCACTTATCGACCTGATACTTTAACTGTTCTCTTATCTGTACTTTTTGTTGTGTTTTTAATATAAACAAAAATATTAAAAAAACTAATTGAGAACAGAATTAACAACACTATTTTTTTAAACGTAAAATAACAATCTGTAGCCTAACAAACACCAATGTTTGAGCAAATATCACACAAACAAAACTTATCATTGTAAAACAAATAAATAAACCACAATTTTCCTGTAAAGGAATGAACAGTGGTTACAGTCGGGGCATGCAGGTAGGCTGAAAGAGGTCTTAAAGGGGTTAACTGCAGCTTTAACCAAAAAAGTAGCAAAATGCAGCAAAACAATCAGCTTTGGCTAATGCTTGTTTTATTAGAACACATTCACATAAATTTGTTAACTGTTTGGGGTTAAAAGTAATATAAGTTTGGAACCTCTTGCAATGTACGCTAAAAAAAAAGTATGTATTTCATCACTAAAAATTTATTTTTAATTAAGCTCTGCTTTATATCTTAATTTTGCCTGTTTTCTCTGCTTTTTTTCTTAATAAACAGTTTATTAATATCCATCTATTTGTAAATGCAGGCATTTTTAGTGTTTAAAATCTATTTAGGAAAACAATACTCAAAATATTTAGATGACTATTTTTCATATAACCAAAATGTGTGTTTATTAAATTATTGACATTATTATAACATACTAATGTAGAGTTGTGATGTTTATGTCATTATTTTGGAAGACTGCTAGCATAAATAATTATAAATGTTTTCTTATGCAAGATTTTTGATTTTAAAAGACGTGCAGTTCAATAAGTAAAAACGAACTGTCCCGATTCAGTGTCTGCGGTCAGATGAGATGTTGACAGGTTTTAACGTTATTTTTGGTTAGTTCTGTATTTCTCACCTCAAAAAAGTGAACTATACTGTCCTGACAGTTACTGTGCCATGTTCGTTGTGTGCATAAATTTGCTTTGTTTTTATTTTCTTACTATATAGTTGGTCGCAGATTGATGACCATGGGACACTGTCGGTCCCAAGGCCAAACCAGTTAAAAAGCACTGCTTTAGATCATTCGGTTCTCTCTGCCATTGTCACTCTATTAAGCGCGAACTCTGTACCTGAACCTATGTGCGGAACAGATGGACATTTCAGACAAATGTCTTTAATATTACAATAAACAGGAAATGTATTTTTTTCTGCAGTACTGATAGCAGAACTGTTCACGTAAGAGCTTATTGATACTTCGGCCTTTTATAATTTAGCACCGTTACCGGTACCATCCCTAGTAAGACCTTTAGAGTTAGTTGGTTGTAATCCATTAATTTGCTGTTATTACAAAGACAGAAAACCTAGCATGTTTAAACCTGAAGATTTAAAAGATTTTTTTAATATGATGCAAAATAGTAAATACCTCTGATCTCTAAGTCATTCTACAGAGAAGCACATGTGACAAGGAAAACATGCTGAACACACAAAAAAATAAATAATGTAATTTTTTTTATATTTTTTTATATTTTTTAGAACTGATTATCTGAAATGTCAGTGAGCACCTTGATCTGCTCAACACGGGGTCTCTGAAACCGCAGGTCGTAGCAGTAGTTAGCCAGGGAGCGGATCTTCTGATGATTGCGGTCGTTACACATGCAGATAATGGGTATCTTTGACTGTTTAATCAGACCAATCATCTCCTGTGTGGGTCAAAGGGCAAAGCACAAGGGTCAAAAACCAATGACACTGGAAACACTGGTGTGCACATATACCAATTAGAATGACACTACCACACTACTCTTATCAAGACTGCACTACGTAGTATATATACACTACACATAGTATATACATTTTATGCAGGCATAGAATACCTACTACATCTGCTTAAAATGAACAGTATAGAACACAGAGAATTGCATAGATAACCGTTTCCCACATTGCAAAACCTTCATTTCCAGCATAAGCAATATAAAGGATGCCAAATCTATGCAAAAACAGCTTGAATTTTAGTTGTTGCGCTCAAAAATTAATGAGCTTGCATACTACAATATTTATTGTGGAACAATGGCAACTGTAAAAAAAAAAATTAAGCAGTTTACAATAATTCATTCAGTTTTTATTTATCTAATACTCCATTCCGCACATGCCCATAGAATCCAAAAGGATTATCTGGTCCACTTTTGCTCCTTGAGCACCACCTCTGGTAAAGACAGATAATGCAATTGTATGAGAGAGCATGCCGACCTGTATTCCTCCTCTGTCTTCATTTCCTGCCATCCCGTCCACCTCGTCCATTATGAGGGCATGTTTACTGCTCACTGTCTGAGATGTACCTGACACCAATAAACACAGAAACATGCAATGTTTACATTATAATCACTGAGGTTTGACTCCTAACCCTTTTACAGATGCTACCCGATTAATTAGCTATTAATTAAGCTAATTACCGGTATAGAAGTTCTTAATGCTGGTGTTGTTGAGTGATTCTGCGATCACTTCCTTTAAGCTGTTCTTACTGCGGGTGCAGCTCGCATTCATCTCCACGTAGCTGTAACCCAACTCCTGCAAGTACATATGGAACTCTATTAATGCATTAACCAAAACTGTAAAAACAGACACACTGCGTTTACAATCATTCACTAATGATTTAATTCTAGATCCAATGTTAAACATTTTAAAAGGATTACTCAGACTTTTTTGAAGCAGTTAAACATGTTAATTTATAAATGATATTGAGTGAGAATGAACTGACCTCACAGACGAGAGCAGCAGTAGTGGTCTTCCCCACACCAGGAGGCCCAGATAACAATGCAGCCTTAAATCCAGAACCGTCATCTTTACTCCCAAACTTTCCAAATTTGGCTGCTTTCCAAAAATAATGAAAATTATAAACAGTGCATTAGAATAAAACACGCGGAGTACGCTCCAGATGGTATACTACCCAGTACATACTAAAAAAAAACAAAACATCTATAACAACATTTCAATTTATATTACCTGATATTTTAGGGACAACTGTATTTCTCACATACATACATATATACATCATACATGCACACAGTCCTACTTGCATTTGTGGTTTATGGGGACTCTCTATAGACGTAATGGTTTTTATACTGCACAAACTGCATGTGGTATTGCCCTACACTGACCCTACACCTAAACCTACCCCTTACAGGAAACTGTGTGCAATTTTTGAATTTCGTAAAACACTGTTGATGTAAATGTAACGTGTAACAAGGACACCTTAAAATAATTTGTTACCATGCAGACTATGATAGATTATATGTCTACTACAACAAAATAATCCCTGATTTGTGAACCCATAGTAGTAGCAAACTTTAAATACTGACATGGTGCTTTTGTATTGCCGCTGTGATGTTTATGCCAGTTCTGTAACCAACGCAGAAGCTTGTTAGCACAACTCTGATCCCCCTGCTGCCCAATCAGGTTCTTCAGACTACGGGGGCGGTACTTATCCACCCACAACAGGCTGCTACCCTCACTCTCAGGGGTAGAGTAGGACACAGGGGATGCTCTCTTGGATTGATCAAAGCTCAAACTCTTTTTGACCTCTGAACGAGAGGCCCCAAGTGTTCCAGATTTAGAAGTAGAGCCAGGCTTAGACTTTCCCTCTGAAGGGCTTCTCTTGTTGGGGCTGGGCCCTTGTGGTGTGGCCTTCTTGGATGGAGGAGTGGGTTTGCCTCTAGAGTTTGGAGTCCTTGTTTTAGAGGATTTATTCTGTAATACGGAAGACAGGCAGATAGCTTGTTAAATCAAGCAAATTCAAGGCTGCATGATATAAAACTGACATTTAAAAGCCAAACTTCTTGCATTAACCATCAAATGAACAAAGTAAAAAAACAACAACATACACTGGCTAAATTCCTAATGTTCTAGACCAATTCGATTGGACTAAAAAACGATATGATTTTTTTAAAACTAAATAAAGATAATCAACAATATAAGAAATATATCACTATTGTTCAATAAAAATCTAGTATTTCATAAAATACTTTTCATTTTATAGTACACATTATTACACCAGCTTTCCCAAAAGGTGGGCTTTTGAGTAAACAAAAAGCAAATAATTAATTAAATGAAGTGCAGCATAAAAACAAACAAACAGGGTTGAGCAATTAACTAATTAATTATCAAATTGCTATTATCAAATAGTATATTAACAAAGGCTGGAGTTTAAAATAAAGTCTGTTGTGCTATGCTTTAGATATGCAACACTTTGTTCATTTGCATGTGTGCATCTTATAATTCTGTGTTTTCAAAGCGATAAATGTTATATGCCGCTTTTCACAAATTTTTCACAAGTGCTGTAAGTTCAGTTTGCATTTAGGAATGCAATGTGGCAAGGTTCACTTTATTTTTATTCCTATAACTTCCAAGTTCACCAATATAAGCTTCAGCATTTGATGTTAAAAGCTTGAGGGCTTGAACATTTGAAGTGAAGAATTTCAAGGCATGTTATAATTAATATACTTTGTTGCATTTAGCCATATCACTACATGGATTTAATGTGAAAGAACTAGTGGAAGAACAGGAGGGTTGATGTGAGCTGCTGTACCTCTGCTTCTGCCGCAATCTCATATTTAGACTTCTTGCCTGGTTTGGTTCTTATGAGGTTCAACAACTCATCTTCATTAATAATCTTAGTGCCAAAACTCTCTGCCTATGGAATAAACATTGAAATTGCATTTTTTTATTATTATGTTAAAATAATTACATTTAATTCAGTTAAATTAGAAATATATTAAAAGAAGAAACATGGAGATGCAAGATTGAAAAAAACAAATAATGACAATAATGGGAAAAAAAAGTCATTAATTAAAACTAGGACCTTCTCAGTCTTTGAGACTCCACTGTCTCGTCCCAGAACAAGATAAGTAGTTTTACGGCTGACGTTTCCTGTGACTTTCCCGCCATATCGTTCTATTAGTGACTTAGCATCATCCCTCTCCATAGATTCTAACACACCGGTCAACACAAACACACAACCCTCCAGGCAGTTCTCTTCTCCCTAAAACACACACATAACATTGCTCAAGATAAGAACAATTTGATTCCTGACATATTATCACAAATAGTTGTCAACGTGATTCGTTTAGGTGTTTTTACCTGTGGTATCTCTTTAGACCCCAGTGCTCGTGGTCCTTCTCGGTTCAAAAAGTTACGGTAGGCTGATGAATTTGCCCGTTTTTTCTCTAGATCCTCAGGACTTGTATTCTGAAATAATAGAGACAGAGGGATACTTTTGATTTGCTCACCAGCACAGCAAAACAAGGTAATGCCCCATTTTCTAATGGGCCAAACATGCTCTAGTCTCTTTTAAAGGCTGGAATACAAAATAGATGACAACTGAAAACAAATCGTGTTCTAAAATCAGCTTCAACTATCAAACATGTCTGATAACCTCCGACTGGACAGGATCAAAGTCTGAAGCTGAAAGATAGCAGTTTGTGACTATCATACACTACCTGATTTTCTGTGGAATCTGCCGTTTGGCTCTGACTTTCCTAAACTAGCGTAAATTTGTTCAGACTGTAAAATCGAGGAGAAAAAAAAATAAAAACAAACCGCATACCATATTCCAGGCTCTCCTTAAACTGCACATTGAAATATCAATAAAAAATTCTAAATTAAGCAGATTATTCAAATATTATACCTCTGGTTTTGTTGGTGATGTTTTATTAGGTGCACTATCACTTTTAGGTGTGGAAATATTCCTCGATTTTGTCATTCCGGTGGAAACACTTGATGTTTTAGGTGTGGCTGCCCTCTCTGAGCTTGTTGGTGAAACTGGCTCTTTCTTAGGAGAAATCTTAATCTGCTTTTCATCCCTGTCTTTTTTCCTTTGCTCTTCCAATTCTTCCTGTCGTCTTTTCATCTGAGCCAGTTTGGAGCTGGTCTTCACAGGACTCTTTTTAGGGGATGGGTCCTTTTTGGGTTTGGTGTCTGAGAATACTGTCTGAGAGCTGCTCTTGGAGAGGGAAACAGTGTCTACCCGAGCCTAAGAACCAAAACAACAAATAAATGAAAGAGTTAAATTTTTTTTTACATAATATACATGTACTTTCCTGCCTGCGCAACATGACTTTGTAGACAAGTTTTTAAATGTAAATAAAGAGTAAACCTGTTAAAATATTTAGATTGTTTTGTTTGTTCATTGAATTTTGTTTTCTTTTTAACACCAGACATTTTTACATTTGAACCGAGCGCTTCTTTATTTTTATTTTTTAACAGATAGGGGAAAAAAAATCATATACATGTTTATGTCAGCAGTAGACGTAACGTTAAGACAAATTCTGCACACCAACCTTTTTCGGTAATGGAGCTTCATCTGCCATGGCTAATGTTCTCGCAAATTCCTCATCATCATGGATCTGCTTCTCCAACTAACACATACAGAAATATACAAGTTCTGCATTGTGTTCATACATACACAAAATGTACTATATTTTTTGTATGATAAACTAACTATGAAAAACAGCAACCACATAAAGATACACGTTCACATGCTCGTGAGGAAACCTCGTGCTTGTCTTTTAAATGTATTTTAGTAAATACAAATTATAATTCAACTCACAAAGTCCTAAAGAATATATAACAGCATCAAATTTTGATTTCACCAAACTCTGATTAATACAAGAACATGTGCTGGGTGTATTGATTGAACCAACCTCCATGTCTTCATCCATCTGAAGCTCTTTTGCAATGGCTTCATCACTGAGGGAGTCCTCCGTTTCCTGTGTGGGCTGGGCAAGACCAAACAGCAATGAGTTTAAATATATATACCCTTTAAAGACACTTTCATTTATTCTCTCTACTCACTGCCTTCCTCTTTGTACTGGTACTGGCCACCATTTTCTTGTCTGACCTCTGAACACTTGAGCTGCCAAAGAAGGCCATCACTGAAGTGGGGGTTTGTTTTGGTGGCGTTGGTCCGATCTTTGGGGAGATCTTCACTTCACCCTTTGAGATTGTGTTTGGGGATTTGGTTGGTGATGAGACTTTCACTTGTTTTGCTTTTCCTGAATCTGATTCCTTTTTGCCTTTAGCTGTTCCATTTTCTTTAGGTTTCGTCTTTTTCAGAGTCATAAACGTATCGTCCGAATCTGGAAAAACAAAAAGAGGACAAAAGAAGAGTATGAATTATTATCTACATATTAATGTAGAAATGTGTAATGTATGAAATGTGTTTGTTGATTCCCTCACCAGAATCAGACACATGGTACTGGGCTGCTGGTTGTTTCTTCACTGTGGCGGCATTGGTCTCTTTAGTGCCCTTCTTGGTCTTCTTCTCTTTTTTCTCTTCCTCAGAATCTAAGATCATTTCAAAGAAGAGAACATCTAAAATAGTGTGACATTATAATATTAGGGTTATTATAATCAGTATGAATTAATCCTAGAATGCGTTTAAAAACACCTGGTCTGGAGTATTTCTAAAAACCTCAAGGTACCCATCTCTCTATGACCACATTCACAGTATATATTTGACAATCACCATTACTTAACATTATGAACATGATGGTCATTATCATAATATTTAAGCGGTTTATAAACCTGAATCAATTATGACTCTTTTTTTTCGTTTTCCAGATGGTTTCTCATCAGACGTGGGACTTGTGACCTAGGGAGAAAGAAAGGATATTGTGTAGCACTACAGAGTGCATAAAACATATAAAATAAAAATTATGAAATTACATCGTAAATGCCATCTCATATTAACCGATTCTGAACAAATCTCAGCTTTGTACATTTCTTATTTAATTTAATGACATAAGATGGTTGTTGTACCTTAGTTTTTGATTTTTGTTTCTTTTTCGGCTCTTCGTCAGTGCTGGTGCTTCCATTAGGTTTTGGGGCCGCAGGCTTTGTGGATGCAAAAAACCTCCGGATATCCTGAAGTAAACAAAGTTGAATTACAAAACGCACACACATATACATACATATATATACACATATATATATACATACATATATATATATATATATATATAAAAACACACACCAATAACATTTTATGTAGTTTTCTTATTATCTTATAATGGAATAGGCTAATAAACGTGATATTTAGAGCATATACCATAGTAACGGTAGACTGGTTTTCTGTTGCATGTTTACATTTCAAAGTAACGATAGACAAAAAACAAACAAAAAGCAGATACTTCGTTAATAACAAAACATAAAATTCTGTTATTGTAATGTTATGTTGTATCAGTTCACAGTGGCCTGTCTTAAGTTACTGGCAGTCAGTCGATTTTAATCTTCAAGTTAATTTAAATGCTTAAACGTTGCTCGACCAAAACGTAAACAAACGCACTCGTGAGAAACAAGTTCATAAATAGCCTTTGCATATTTGATTGTTTTTGTAGCGCTCTACTAGTAACTGTTACTAGTATTAACCAACACGAAAAGGTGCAAGTTAGAGCTAACGTAACTGCTTTCTTTAGCCAAAACAGCCTGATCAGATGCACTGAGCTCGTCTCTGAATGCGTCTTTATTTCTACAGATGGTAAATTAATAAGGTGACTCACCATTTGTAAGCATGTGTCAATAGCGTTTCTTTATTTATTGACAACTTGCGAGACAGGAGTGCTTCTCCAATCCTCTTTGGCGCCAATGATACTCAACTCAGGCGCAGTGTGATGACGCGCGGATGGAGGGAGAGAGAGGCGAACGCAAAACCAATTGAGCACAAAACACTTCAAAGCACCTATTCTTTTTGAGAGTGTTGATATTCCACTTTGTAAAATAAAATTATAATGACGTTGGATCGTTGAAATGGCACTATAGAAATTTAGTTGCAACAAACTAAATCAGAGGCATCTTATATAATTATTAATAATACTGCTAAATGTTATATTATAGTACAATATATAAATGAACGTTTAATAAAACAGAAACGTTCATATGATAATGAAAACTGCTTTCTGTAAAGATGAACATAAACCCATTTTACTGTGTGTGTAGAGTGAGTTCAGATGCAAAAACCTGTCATCTGAAACTTTCATCTTAGTATTGTTTTACTTCAGGCTGTATAAGTGTGTGCGTTTTTCTTCAAATTATTTCTAATATTGATTTTCTGCTCACTGTGGCACTGGACTGACTTGCCAAATTGTTAATTAAGCTTGTACCCTTTTTAATTCATTTTACATTTATATACTACATTCTTTAAACGTCCATAGCACTTCTTTGGAAACAACTCGTGTCAAATTTTCAGTCAAAATGTTTTGGAGAACAGGGAACGACACAGCAATTACACTGCTTTTTGCAAGTGCAAGTTTCTGTTTGTTTGCCACTAACAAATAGCATTTCATTAAAAGAACTACAGAAAAGTAACAAAACATTTGTTTACATTCTGATTTAGTGATAGATCACAATTAAAACCATTATGAACTGACGACCCCTACACTGCAGTACACTCAATTTCTCATGAAAAATGCTTGAATATGTTCTTATGGTCACAAGCATTTTTATAATATCATTTTACTTCAATAATAAGGTTAACTTAAGACTCACAAGCTTTCTCTTTAAGTACTGGGTCCAAATGGACTCAACGGACTCAAAACTCCTAAGCAGATTTAAAAAGCATCAAGTAGTAGGCAGAAATGATGCAAATTTAAAGTACAATATATAATATTTTGTTAAAATTTTCTATATAAAAAAACGAAAAGAAAAGGAATCAAACTCGCACACAGGTGTGTGGTTGTGGTTGAAAAACGTTGGTCTTTATTGACAGATTTTACAGAGACTAATTTAGTCCTCTTGCTGTTCCACCACCGTGCCCTTCTCACTGACATAGATGCCATCCAGGAACTTCCGGACATCCTTCTTTCTCACAGTGGTGGCCTGCTGGATCAGAGCAGCTGATCAAAGAGGGAAACAAGAAAAAAAGCGTTAAAGAGAATCCAGTTTCAATGACCAGTCAAGGTGGTGCACCAAAGAACGCCCATGTGCTATAAGAGCTGTACAGAAATCAGACATGTAACATGCAAACCAAGCCGTTATATCTGTGGACTCAAATGCTTTGTGAAGTGTTATGCTTAGATGACCATGAACATGCAATAAAGCCCTACAAAAGTTGGTATCGTAAAGCTGTTTGGCATGTAGGATATGGTAAATTCAATCTGAATATTGGGTCACTTGAAATTTGGCACAGAAAACTGATTTAACAGTGAACATGGAAGATCACAGCACAGAAGAGACTGGTTCAATGACAAAAGCAAGAAAACTGGCACAGAAAAGAGCAGAGAGAAAGGCGAGGGGCAGCAGCAGCTCCTGATGCCCTGGGCGGCGGTCTGGTTCTAACCTCACGTGTTCTCTATGAATCCTGCTCCACTACAGTGCCCTTCTCTGAGACGTAAATACCATCCAGGAACTTTCTGATATCCTTATTTTTCACTGTGGTTGCCTGCTGGATGAGGGCAGCTGAAACAAAAAACGCTGGGGAGGTGAGGCATGCACACACACTAATCTACATTATAATTTCACAAATTGTTTACACAACACGCACACAACCCAATGACAGACAGCCATTCAATCACCTCTCAGGTTATGCACCCGAGTGTTAAGAATGTCAGAAGGGGAAAGGAGGCTAAAAATTTATTTTTCAAAACAGTCTAAACACCACATCATCAGGACCTGCAGATAATAGTGAAATAACTCAAGGTAAGGTAGGTTATGGGTTGATTTAGGTTTAAGATTAGGGCGGCACGATGATCATACGATATGTAATGTTCATCTTGTCAGTAAAGCTGGTTGCGTGACCACCTGTAAATTCCATCGGGTGCATGACTTCACATTGAGCCACTTTTACAAAACAGAGCCATTGTTCACTGAAGAGCTGAGTGAATGTCAGTGACATCTGCGTTGTAAATGCGACTAAACGTGAAATCACGCACCTGATGGAATTTACAGCTGATTAAGAACGTGAGAAATGACAAGATGCACATTAAAAAAAAAAAAAAAAAAAAACTGTTTTAGAAAGTGTTAAAAAGGCACTTTTGATCGTTCAAAATAAATAAATGATGTTTCTTGTCAGTAATACTAGAATAAACTAAAACAGCAAACTGAAGTAGCTTTAACTAAACCCAAATAGTCTTAACTTGCTTGGCACAAACTGTAACAATTCACATACTTTCATGTGCAAAAAAGCCCTTATATTATTTTATATTAGAACCTATATATTATATATACAGAATTATGTTAAAAAGGTCATGTTGTACGTGTCTCTCGTCAAAGTGACACTGACACTGTATATCGTAGAGACGCTTACCGGAGTTTGACACCAGCTCAATGTCATTACCCTCCAGAACCAGCTCGTCTTTTTGAGCAGTAGACACAGAGCATGACACACCTACATAAATAAAATTCTGTATCAGTGCAACCAGGAACGTATAAATTAGGATCATGGACTTTATGGTGACAAAGTATCTGAAATCAGACACAAAACCCTTATAAAACATACCTTTCCTCATGCGGACACGGCGGATATACTTCTCTCCCAAGAAGTTTCTGATCTCCACCAGAGAGCCGTTCTCCTGCATCACCACATTAATGGGGAAATGGGCATATACAGATCGCATCTTGTATCTGAAGCCCTAGAGAACAAAATGAACATGCGTCACATCTTCTCCTCTTCAATAATATCTCCTTGTGCGAGAACGAATGAACAAAATGAGTTCACTCACCAGGGTGACCCCCTTGATCATGTTCTGGACATGACTGCAGATGGTGCGGACTGTGGCCAACTCTTTCCTGTTACCCCACCACTTGTCCACGCGCAGCTGAAAGTTAAATCGCACGCGGAAGTTCCACATGCATTAACACGAATCGGAATGAATTCAATATTTAATATTCTGAAAGTTGCAACAATATTTTGAAACAAAAGACTTAATTCAGACTGCCTTATCGGTTTACATAGGCACATCTGTAAGCATCATAGTACCAAATTCAAACATTTACTCTTAAATTTGTCCCCTGATGATCTGATTCAGGTGTCATCACCTTCTGATTTCATCACAATCTAATTAGGTTGTTTACTTGAACTTTCAGTTTGGTTAAGCCATTTATGGGCAAATATAACAACTGCTAGAGTTATTCTGCATTTAATCCCATTTTATTTCTGTATTTTAAAGAAAAAAGACTGCAAACCTTTCTCTGTTTCTTGCCCAAAAGACTAAGCTCCAGGTTAATGTGATTGAACTCCCGGCGGAGAACTCCACGGGGTCCCTTCACAACAACTGTGCGGCCCTTGAGGAACACCTCAACTGCATAGAAAAGTTCCAAATTAAGCCAATCTGAAGACATGGATAAGGAGAAAACGCTTTGAAATTCTTAAGATGCGGCGCATGATTTCTGTCATACCGTTGGAGGGAATGTCCACCGTCTGGTTGCTGAGAATGGTCTTCATTCTTAAGGAGAGGAACAGAAAATCTGTAATGTACTTGTTTTAATACACCTTGTTGAGTATTTCACAGTGCATTCGTAGTAGAAAAACAACAACAGCTAGCATAGTGCGAACCCGGCGGAATCAATCAGAATGAACTGTCAACTTCATCATTACATCAAAATTAACGTAGTATTTGGCTATATAGTCGGTTTTACGGCTAACGGAACATTATCAATATCATAATGAGACAAGTATGGCTCTATATCAATGTGCTCAATGAATGAATTGTGCTTGCTTCGGCCTACAAGTTTGGCTAACAGATAAACACCGACCAAACACACTGCGATAATAAAGCAGCATCGGGTTACCGCCGCTAATACAATTATAGATATTTTCATGAGTATGTTAACAAAAACCTGGGGCGCTAAGAAAACCGGACGGACTCAACATTAGTGCAGATTGTAGTTGATTAAAATGCACAAGAACAGGATGCGCCATGTTCTTACCTCGCCGATTTAGGGGGAAAGGAAGGAGGAAGGACGTCATGACGTAAATGTAACCAGTACGTCTTGCGTCATCGCCAGTTTCCAAGGCACAACCAAACGAATACAGATACTGAAAGGCAACGTTAATGCCACGAAATGTCACAATGATAATATTTATTTTCTTGATATATATTGCTTTTATGTGTATTAAAAGGAATATGTATCACATCCACAGGTTTCCAGGTATATATATGAAGTCTTTGTCGTAAACATGCAGTGTGAGTTAATCGATGTCAGAGCGATTGTTGTCAATGACAGGCTCTAGCTGGATCTAAAGTCATGGCGTTAATCAGCAGAAGTTGTGGTGCTGCGGTTCGATATTCGTCTAATCCTCTGTTTTTGCCATCAAAATGCTTTGAGGGGTCTAATGTGAGTGATTTCTTTGGGCTGTTTTAGTTTTATGACTGATTGTACGAAAACATAATGTCCAATAGTTTTGTGTCAACTACCGGTGCAGGCCAGTACTGAAGTTACTGCAATATAACAGTATAATATATACTGGTTAAATATTTTAAAATGAGTTATTATACTATTAATGATGTACGAATACAGGCTGAACTAAGCAAACTAGTAGATGATGAACGTATTATGAAAGTTTTTAAATGTTAAAGGTGTTTAAATGCTTCTGGTGCGCAGGTTTACTGTAGCAGACTGACCACTGCTGCCAACACATCCTCAACACTCACTGAGAGGAAGAAAGACATGAAACAGGATGGACTGAACCTGCAGGACTTCATATCTGGAGAGCTGTCAGAAAAGAGCAAATGGGAGGAATACAGAGGCAACCTGAAGAGACAGAATGGAGAAAGGTAAGGTGCCTTTAATGCATAAATGTGAAAATCTTTCAGTTATGTGGGCTTTATCAAAGTGTCACGATACTTCCGTGTCAACTATGCCATACCAAAACTAAAGTAATTTTTTAAAAAGTATGATTTTTTTTTTCTATCGTTCACAGTGATCACGTTACAAAAAATATAGTTTTTCACGATGTAAATTTTGTCCAGTTGTCCCTTTAGTTGCATAGAAATTGTTGGTTAAGAAACAAAGCATGCGATTTAAGTGCTGAAGGACGTCTGCTGTGGAAAAAAAACAACAACTTTATTTTAGGGTTAAATTAACTAGTCATGGATATTACTGGAATATTAGCCATTTGTCAGTAGCAATTAAGCATATATTAATGCATAGTTCTACATGACTTTATTCTACATCCCTAATACCTAAACATAACTACCTTGGTATTAACTATTAATAAGCAGCAAATGTGGAATTGATGAGTGTTCCCTAATCTAAGGAGTTACCAACAAAAACCTGACAAAAAATATGGAAATTGGTGCAGTTTTTGATGTTTATAAGGGTAAGGGTAAAATTCTGGTCACTATTAATTTAAACTTGTTTTACTTATTAATGTAAACTTGCTAAGTTTATATTTAAATGCATAGTTTTATGATCTAAAATGATGATCGAGACTAATAAGAATTGTATCATGGTTTATACTTGCTTATTATCACAATTTTCCTAATTGCTTGTCTTCAAATATTACTAACAATATAAAAACAATAACTTATTCATTCACTGACTTTATTATTAAAGTCAATTAATATGAATAAAACATTAATAATAATAAAAATTGATTTATACTGAAAGGCCTTTTGCTTGTTAAAAAGTATAAACTATTAGTCAGAAGACAGAAGGCATGTTTTAGATTTTGTCCAACAGTGTTTCTAGCATAGTTAGAAATTTGCTTATCAAATATAATACAGTAGGCCAGGGTTAAGATGTAAAAATGTTTATGAGAATTAAATAAAACTTTTTAAATATACATGCGTAAAGTCCAGTACATATGATTTAACCAGTTGTATTTATTTTGCCAGGCTAAGGTTACCACCATGGCTGAAAACAGAGATTCCTATAGGAAAGAACTACAACAAACTGAAAAACACGCTCCGAGACCTGAACCTGCACACAGTGAGTGTTTGAAAACATGCCTGACATCTCAAATTCTTCACATAGTATCCTGACACAATGGTCACAATTCTCTAATACAATGAACGTGGATGAGGACCGGGGGCTGTCAAGCTGTCAAAAGCATCATAAAAAAAAAATCCAATATAACCTGAATACTACATACTTAACTTTTTGGGGTCAGCTCTATATATATATATATATATATATATATGTGTGTGTGTGTGTGTGTGTGTATGTATACAGTGTCAAGTCAAGGAGTCAAGTCAAGTAGGCTTTTATTGTCATTTCAAACATATACAGTAGAACACAATGAAACGAAACGAAACAGCGTTCCTCCAGGACCAAGGTGCTACATATGACAAAAGTTAACATTATAAAAATTAAGTTAACATTATAAATTTTTAAAATATAACAGACTATCTATCTATTTTATCTAAAGTCCTATACAGAAAAAGACAAAGACAACAAAGTGCA
>JAUYWG010000031.1:1478576-1546099 GCA_034779775.1 Enteromius afrohamiltoni
AAGAAAAGAAAAGAAAAGAAAAAGAAGAAATCAGCATTGAATGAAATACTACACATATTATAAGTGCTTTCTAAGTCTACATAGAGTTTGTGTTTCTTCTGTGTGCCATGTACCTTAAACATGTCCCACTCTGTGCAGATGACCAGGGCATGTGCACTTTCACACGCTGCATAGGGGTCAGACGTCACCGTTACAAGATCAGACACTGCAGAGAAAATGAGAGTCGCGGCAAATTAGACAGAAACACTCCTGCATTCTCACATGTGAGTTTCTCCCGACATGACATTCAGCATGACACAGCACTCTCTCCCGCCATTCAGTGAGACTTGACCTAATACATGCTTTTATCTGCTCAACACACATACCTCGCTCTGGGTTGTCTCCAGAAATGCTGGGTTGAGACAGGTCCTGGATTATCTGCTCCTTTAGAACTTTAGGGTCATAAATATGCAGCTTGGCACCTTCGTCCATCAGATACTTAGAGATGTAGATACTGGAGGACTCTCTGAAACAGACATACACACAGGAGAGAATTACAACACAAGATTCCCATTTACACACAGATTATGATGCCATGGAAAAGGCCCTGATAGTTCTGATAGTCAAATGTTGTATGTTGTGGACTTAAGACATTAAGCAGATAGTCTACTAATTCTCTAATGACTGACAGACCGTTAGCAGAATGTCTGAAGTGGACTTTCAAAATAAAGTCTTAGCTAAATAACTAATATCATTTTGAAATACAATTATACAATATATATATTTATTTTTTTCAGGCAGTTTAATGAAACTGTCATAATTTCACAGTAGTGTAAAAAAATAGAATAGAATAAGATAATCTTATTGTGAAATCTCACTTAATTGTAAGGTTTATATGTAACAACAAAACCAGTTGTAAGTGTTAATTTTCTGAAATTACGATTTATACATGATCTGAAATCTGAATAAATAAGCTTGTCATTGATGTATGATTTGGATGGATAGGGCAATATTTGACTGAGATACAACTTTATGAAAATATGGAATCTGATCGAAATGCTGAGAAAATCACCTTTAAAGTTGTTTTAATATACTTTTGGTAAAAAATAACTAAACGCCTTCATGGAACATGATCTTTACTTACTATATTAAGGATTATTGGCAAAAAAAAAAAAAACAATAATGTTGACCCATACAATGTATTTTTGGCTATTGCTACAAATATACCCCAGCGATGTGGTCCAGGGTCACATATTGTTTAAGAAGAAAAAAAAAAAAAAAATTACCTAGTTACTCAGAAACAATAGTTTTTTTTTTTTAACTGCCATTGAAAATAACTCTAAAAGTCCAACACAACAAATATTTGAGCATCTCTGAACAACACAAGGTTTGGAGAGAATTGGCTGAAGAATTAAGTGAGTAATTCAATTAATTATTCAAAAAAACTTGTAGGCACCTACTGGTAAAACAGTGTAAAAATGCCTTTGCCTTAGTGTAAAAGTAAAAACACTAGTTGGACTCAACATTATCACCCAGCTAATCAAATCTCAACAGTGTAATAAACATTTATGATTTTAAATTAGTTCTAAGTCAGTAATCAAATAAGTCCATTTGTGACATTCGCACTACAAGTGTGATCAAAGTTTTTAATCTGGGAATCTCTCTTAAATTGTGCTGCGTTTCATGATCCCCACAGGTATGGCATAAACCTCTGGATTTCATATTACCTAAATTCCTGCTCCCATGAGGAAAAGATGGACAAGTTAAATAATACAACATACTTAAATTAACGTGAATTTTTCAGTTACACTTTGCACACAAACAGCTTGCACTTGTGGTATCAGACTCTTAGTTAATAAAAGGATTTTTATAAGCTTGTGTCCATGCCCCATTTCTATTATGTCTTGAGTGGAGGTTCAAAAAGCAGCATAGTCATAATTCTCTTCTGAAATAATCCACACGCAGAGGTATGACATATACTCAGTGACTCTAGATAAAGGTTATGGGGGGAATGGGCGTGTTTACACATGTACTGTAGTGTTTTAAGTCTGGATGGTTTTTAACAGGATATAGTTCTAACCAATGAGAACTGTTTGTTATCTTCATTACACAACCCAAGCTGATGGTTAACTCGTGCCCTGACATCTTACAAACTGTTTTGTAGGTAAGAGTGAAAGAGCTTTTGACTCGTCTTAACTGAACTTGATAAACTTATCATAAATAAATAAGACAAAGTATCCCAGTACCTGGTGTCTCCCGTGTCCTTCTTGAAGGAGAAACCTAACAAAGCGATTTTCTTCCCTGTGACGGTGTTAAACAGGCAGTCAATGATCCGGCAGGCAAATCTCTTTCTCTGATATTCATTCATGTCAATCACCTGAACATAAAGAATATTAATATCAATATCAATGAGTCTTCACAAGACAAATTATCACATGAAAGCTCTTGGCTGGTATGTTTACCAAGGATACATTTATTTGAGCACAACCATTAAAATCTGTAATACTGTGAAATACCATTATTTAAAATAACTGTTTTCTATTTTAGTATATATTCAAATGTAATTTATTCAGCCGTTATTAATCCACTTTTCTACACATTCAAACTTGCTGTGACATGACCCGTCAAAGCTAAATCTGACTCAGTGTCTCTTTCCATTAAATTATGACTCACGCAAAAATATCATATCCCATCAAGACTTAAAAAATAAGCACTCAAAGTTACCTGTTGCCAGTATGAAGCAACCTCTGGGAGATTCAGCGCCTCACACAGATACACCAAATTCAGCACATCCTTCTGAAAACAACTTCCTCCAAAACCTGATACAGACACGAACACAACATCAAGCCAACTCGTATTTGTTTGCTTGAATCTCATTCTATCATATCATAAAGAGCACCAATAACGAGGAATGTCAAATGCACTGACCCACGCTGGCTTTGAGGAACTTGCTCCCAATGCGCTGATCCATGCCGATGGCTCTGGCCACTTCCTCGACATCAGCACCAGTGGATTCACACAAGGCAGAGATGGAGTTTATACTACTGATGCGCTGAGCCAGGAAAGCATTTGCTGCCTAAAAATACACACAAAACACAGTTTTACAGTTTCAAATTATTAAAGAATGGCTCAGCTTTTTTACTGGATGCAATTCTTACTTGTTCTTATAACTCTAATCATTTATTGAATTCTTATTTTTACATTACACATACCAGTTTGGAAAGTTCTGAGGACCAGGTGTTGGTGGTGATTATACGTGATTTGGGGACCCAGTGTTCATAAACTGCACTGAGAGCACTGATGGCCCTTTGACCCTCTGGAGTCTCATCTCCCCCTATCAGGACACGATCTGGGTCCTTCAGGTCCTTCACTGCTGTCCCCTCCGCAAGGAACTCTGGGTTAGATAGAACCTGTAACCAAATGTGGGAAAAGGTCATTTATTAACACAGAGGAGCAGTGAACAAATCCCTAAGGTCCACAAATCCAGTTGGGTTTATTAGTTCCCTTCAGAGACAAAAATAGCAACCTTTGTAGAAAATCCCATTTAAAAAAACAGGATATGTCTGGACAGGCCTTTGCCAATGAAGGTTGCCTTGTATTGCAGACCTTCAGTTTTCAGTCTGAAGGTCTGGCTACGCGAGATTTAGATGATGAGTGCGGTGTAAAATGTTGAATTAATAAAGAAGCATATTTTCACAACATAAACGAATACCACCATGTTTGAGTGATCGCACACATACAGCATACATACATTTATATGCTGTGTACAGACACATATTACTATTCAGTAAGCACATACAAAATGTGCAGGGCAGGGGGTCCTCCGGGACAGGTTTGGAAAGCACTGTTCTAGAGTAAAGATCATGGACATTTCATGCCTACACAAACACACCTGCAAGTTGAGGCTGGGTTTGGTGTTCGCATCGAATATCCTGCGGATGCTCTCAGCAGCACGGACCGGCACTGTGCTCTTCTCCGTAACGATTTTATACCCATCCGACATCTCCACAATCCGCCGTGCACACGCCTCGATAAACTTCAAGTCAGCAGCACGACCTTTACCCATACCATATGTCTTAGTCGGGGTGTTTACCTAGCAAAAAAGAGGGATATTAGGATCAGTGTACAGACCAACATGCAAAACCACATTAAAAAAGTTTGTTACACTCACAGAAATGAAGACCAGATCTGCCTCTTTAATGGCAGAGTCGATATCTGTGGAGAAAAAGAGGTTCTTTCCACGGCAAGACAACACCACTTCATTCAGACCCGGCTACAAGAGCAAGAAAAAGAGATGTTTCACAAAGAATTCTCTATAAAAAAAAACAGTCGTAAACGGATGAAGCATTTCTTTTATAATATTTGTATAACTTGTTTCAAAGTAAAAAATATTTTTAATTAAGAAAATAAATCGGAGTGCAACTTTAACTATATTCAACATCGTTACCTCGTAGATAGGTAGGGTGTCAGAGTTCCAGGCTTTGATCCGGGATTCATTAACATCAACTACTGTTACTGTGATCTCGGGACACATGCTTGCAATGACACTACATGTCGGACCGCCAACATACCCAGCGCCTATACAGCAAATCTTTTTAATCTGAAACATCTGAGAAAAAAAAAGACAAATGGAATCAAGGTAAAAAAAAAAAGCCCTACATGGTCTGCAACAGATTATTAATGGCCCCTTGTTAACAGCCAACTACTCTCAAGGCAATTTCGTCTCTCTCACAGAGATCCAGGGCCTCATGAGGTGTTCACTGGTCAGTATCATATTACTGACCCCCTGGGGCTTTAAGCCATGGTGAGAAGGTAGGCTCCTTTGCGACGTTCGATTCTTTTGAACAGTACATAGCTAAATCCGATTCAGCGATTCTTTTGTTAAATGTATATTTAGCGTCCATTAATAATGCTATTAAAATAGATAATACAATTAGTTAAGTCTTAGGCGCATATTACATTTAAGGTCATAAGATATTATTAACTACTTTTACGTTTTTTTTTTTTTTTTTTTTTTGCAGTTTAAGTAAATTATACTCACCCCGTCAGTTCAATCTCACTCATAAACTAGTGGGTTTTTGACATGAGTCAATCGTTCAAAGCGGTTTTGCGAAACAGCAGATCAAAAGATTCATTGAAAAAAAAAACAACAACAACAACTCCGACTCAAAAAACGAAACAATGCAAATAAGTAACGTGTACGTTTCTACTGTAACAGTAATGAAAAACTAATATGAAAACCAGATAATAAAACGAAAAGATGGATAGAAATAACGCAGATTTTGAGTTCACTAAAAAAAAAAAAAAGTTGGTAACTGTTGCCTGTTGATGCTTTTAAACATGTAATACATTAACAAATCATTTTATTGCTGGCGGTATGGTGAACATAGAAACTCTTTAACTTGTACAACTTCATTGTTTTATCATTTAAAATTTACGGTGCGATCAGTTTTGGGTTATTTTTTTATAGCTCCAATCACAACTTCGCATTCTATGTGACATACTATCAAATATTTTAACAGCTATAATACAGACTCACCTTGTCTCACAGTGAAGTTCTTCAGTTAAGCGCTCTTCAGTGTGACTCCAGCCAGTATGCAGGTTAAAGTTCCTCCGTCTGAGGCGCCTTGTTCCCGAATGAATAAAACTATTATATCCTTGATACATAAACTCAGGCAGAACACACACACATTTACGAACACACACACACATACACACACACCCATCGGGAGGGGATAGCAACGTAAACACTTCAGAGAGGGAGGGAGGGGAATAAACTCTGCTTCCGGGTCATGATAATTTTTTTATTTTCAAACTAAAAGTCCCCTTGCCTGAAGAAGCGCTGATCAAATCTTATTTTGACTGTGACTGAACAAATCGACATTGATACGCCGAAATGATTCATTCTTGCTATTTAAATGTAATTCAATTAGAAAACATAAAATAAATTTGGCGAAACTGATTGAGACAATCCATTTGACGTGGATATCATTACAGCGAAACACTACGTGGGGAGAACGGGGACGTTGCAGAAGCAGCCAATCAGAGAGGTCTCGTTGACGTAACATCCTAGGGAAGTATTAGTGGTCTTCTGACGCAGAAATGACTCTTGAGAGTAGTCATATCGACAAGTTCTAATTAGAAACGTATGAAAGAGACTAGCCACCACCAGTACATATTTCCGTTCACATATTTAAAAGAAAAACACGTCCTGGTGCTATTATTCATATTTATTTGTAGTAAACAAAAGTGCATAGATAAAGCCCTTTCTCATAGAGCAGTTTCATTATAACAGTGTACATAGACAGAATTTACATGCCCTGAAATCCACACCACCACCATAACTGATCTATCCAGAAATCATTAGTCCGGCCAATTTTGTGCAAATAAGACATTCTAACATTCAAACAGAACTGAAGAGACGGGAACGCTGAGTAAGTTACATCAAACTTGAAACACTTGATTTACATCCTCTCTTTGGTGTTTTCTGGAGCTCTGCGTTCTGTACGCAACTGTAAAGGTGCCACAACCAAAGTGCTACCATTTGTCAATTTCCCTTTAAGCGTAATCTAAAAGGCAATCTCACTCTTCACAAGCATTCCCAAAGTTACATTGTTTTTAGATTTTCATCACTGACAGTGACCCATACTATTTGATTGTTTAAGTATAGCTACATAACGGTTCCTGAGCAGATGCACAAAGGGAACCCAGTTAAGAATGGCATTGAAGTGGTTATCATAGCAACTGCTCTAGTGATTTTTGTATATAAAGGATAAATAGACTGTGAAAGTCTTCAGGGTGGAGAGGTCTGCTTTAGATCAGCCAGATCCCAGACCATGACAACATCCACACAGCCATGACGTCAACAGCGATGAGAGCCTAGTCAAAACTGGAATACGCCCATTTTATTATTTAGTCTTACAAAATGTTTTACTTAAGAAGTGTTCTTGGTTAACCTTAAAACATTTCGGCTACATCTGTGTTTAGAATGACTCAATGCAGAGTCAAGGCTCATTCTCCTCCATGGACAAATGACATCATGTCTGTGAAATCATCATAGCTTTGGAATGTACTGGATACCAAAGGACAAGAAACATTATCCTTTTCACCCAGTCTACTCAAAAATAACCTAAATCTTTTAACGACGCCCAATTTCTAGGTAACCTTTTTTCTAGATCACAATTCATATGCATATGATCTAGGGCAAATGTCATTATATAGACCTTTATGTCAATTTAGCAACTTGTTAAATACCTAATATGCTTTATAATAAAATATAATAAGTAGTAAAAAAAATTGAAGATTTATATATATATACAGTATATATAAATCCAGGAAACGTTATAATCCAACAATTCAGCATTTTCAGCATCCCCACTGTTGGACTAAAGAATCTGGAATCTGAAACGCTGACAAATGATTAAGGAAACTAACAAGTTATATTAGTCACAGTAGCTGATCAGGTGGAAGCTGGATTAAAAGATCAAATCTTTTGCGGTGGAAAAACCTCTAGTCCACAGGAGGTGCTGGTGGCTCTCTGCCATGATTCTAAACGAGGAGAAAAAAATTCCATCCAGTGACTACAGGAATTAGAATTCAAGAATGTACTGTTCTGATTGCTGTTATTTTAACACACTGATCATTTATATCACTGATCAAATGTTTGGAATAATCAACCATTTTGCTTATGTAATGTGTGTGTGTGTGTACTGTGTATATTATGTATATATGAATACACACAGATTTGGTAGCAAAGTAATATTTTTATTATTATCAATCTTGAAAACAATCTTGTTTTTGCTGCTTAATATTTTTGTGGTAACAGTTATATAATACCATATAAGTTTCAGGCAAATAAGAAATATATTCTTTTATTCAGCAAGAAGGCACTACACATTAAACCCTTCAAAGTGACATTTATAATGTTACAAATATCGGTTTTCCAAAAAATGCTGTTCTTTTCATCAAAGAATCTCGAAAAATAAATGCATAATGATTTTCACAAAAATATTAAGCAGCAAAAACAGTATTCACCGTTAATTTTAATAATAATAATAATAACAACTATTAATGCAACTAATCATTTTTCACTGTAATAATGTTTTCTGTATTTATAATTAAATAAGGAGCTTTGTAGAGCGTTGAAACTTCTATATTTTTTTTTTTCATTATTCCAAACTTTTGACTGCTAATTTAAGAGATAACTCACACAGTTTGATCATCATTATGAGGGACTTTATCTGTTATGACTTACACCACGGGGACCGGGGGGCTTGCTGCTGACTGAAGGGCCTCTCAAGCTGGCTGGGCGGAGCAAGAAGAGCATGAGAGCTAGAACTAGCCATCCCATAATAATCATGGGTAAAGTGATATCCCCTTCTACGGAGGAGTTGGGGCCTGGCACTGCACATACAAGACTCAAAAGTTAGAAAATATAACAGAATGTGTGATATACTTTTGTTTTTGACAGACAGACTTACTCTCCTGAAGGCACTCTGTGTCTGTACAATAAGACTGGGACTGTCTCAGCTTGAATATGAATGAAAAAAAAAAATTTATTAAAAGGCGTAAAAAGCATATGACAAAATTGTGTGTAGACGTGATCTTTTACATCACATTAAATAAAACATTAACTGACATCAAATTAAATTTGAAACTAAAAAAAAAACAGTCTGTAATTATTATTATTTATTTTTATAATAAAATAAATGTTTGTTCAAAAATACTTTAAATAGTTGAATCAAATTACATTTCTTGACAGGTCTTAGGGAATCAAGGAACCAAAGCGCCATCTACCGGCTACTTCCTTAAACTACAATATCAGAATTACTCAACAGTGTCATTAAAAGATAAAATAACCACATAAAAGATATTTAGTTACATAATCCAATACAACTGGAACACACAAGCCCTCTCAGATTAACACACATCCAAATTAAATTAATTCATTGAAATTAAATGTTTACATCATTACACAAACATTTTGCCAATTATTTATTAGTACCATAGCTTTATTAGCCAGTGTGAAGTCCATTCAGTTATAACTCTTTCTCTCTTATAAAAAACTAAAATCCTGTCAGTACTATTCCATAGCTAGAGAATCACAAGAAATATACACAACAATGTTATTTTGACAGAGGTTAAGTAAATAGAGGTTTAGTCAATTTCAGGGGGAAAACATTAGATCAAGGTCGATTTAGATCAAGCTTGTTTACAATAATACTGAAATTCTTTAACTTATTTTTTGTTCATTTACAACTGCACATAAGATCCCTTTGAGAAATATTCCTTACTAGTCTAAAAGATTAGCTAGATTTTAGACTGTACTTATCTAAAAGATAACGAATCCAATAAAACAACAGGGTCCGTCAAAATCACATTCATTCACTTTTCTAAAAAATTAAATTCAAAAGATCAAATTTGATTTGCACATCTGGAGTAATGAAATGCTGATCTGGAAAAGAGAGAGAAGAATAGATGAAGAGCTCACCAAGCTGATGAGTCTCCTCATGGCATGTTCAGGAGAGCAGATGCACTCACAGGGGTCAAAACCTCCCTCTGCCATCTTCTTCTGAATAAAACAGGATTCACAAACATTCCAAAAAATGGATAAAAATTACAAACACTAGTAATACTCAACCCAGAGACTCAGAAACCGAATGGGTGCGGTGAATTGTAATGGCTTCATGTGTGAAGGGTGTCACCATGACTCACATTTGAAATCCAAATAAACACAAAGCTGTGGTAGGCTTCTCCACTGATTCTTGAATTAATTAAGGGAATAAAAATATAAATTTGAGTACTTCATGAACCATGACAAACTGTTAACAAAAAAAATGGGCTACATTTCAGCCTCATATTGACCACGTCACACGAAGAATTGATTTAACGATAACTAAGTTGGAGTAAAAGTTATAATTTAGGTTACACAATTTGAAAACTTCCAAAATGAACGTGAGTAAAATGTAATTATTGCATTCATGTGTTTAATTGAGATGCTGTGCTGGTTGTCAATTGCCTCAGGTAATGGTTGCGCGCTCTGAAACGCACGCTCGCGCGAATAAAGTGCAACTTTCTACCGTGTTAATTCCTAAACCGAACACCGCAGTAAGAATTCGCATTCCGAATCATATTTGTTTGCCACAGAGATTAGGTCATTTAGACGCTGTAGCCGAATGCTTTCAAAACTGGACTGTTTTGTTCCGTGAGTTTTAATATTTGGCATTTAAGGCACGACTGAATCTTGGAAACTATAAACAAACAAAAGGAAACCCAAATCAGGTTGAGTCCTTCTCACAACGGTGAATTAACACCAATTCTCCACAAAACAATGCCAACGCTTGATAGACATATGATACACGTCTTGTTTTTCCATTTTTTTCGTAACTTGTTTCTGTTTTGTTTGCTTCCTCTTCGACTCAACCGGCTGACTTCAAAAACACTATTCTATTTGAACACTTAACGTATATTTGTACGCTAAAAACTTATAAACCCACAATTACATAATAGTCTATACAATGCACAAAGAATAAGTAAGGTTTTCCCATCGTGAGATGCCGAAAATATTCGTGCATTTGCAGTGTTATTTGGGATGTTAGCGCAATCAAGGTTTATTCAACAAAGTAGTGTAAATGTTTAGCCTAATAGAGACAGCATTTTAAAAAAATGCACGAATAAGATGTTTTCTCAAACCAGATTCGGCTGCACAGATGTCTTACCGATGACTTCGACAACTCACTCCAAGAGATTTAAAACCATTCGCTTCCAAATCAGGAGGACCGATATGTGAATATTGACCCCTGCGAGTCTCCGCCAGCACAGGCCAAGTCCAGTGCAAATGCTCCCTTGTGTACACTGGTGTTTGGCAATGGGCCCCAGCTCCGGCTGATGTTCCGTCTGTGTTTTGATAATAATCGGGGAAGCGAAAATTAGGAATGTTACTATGGCGAAGGCTCGGTTCATGAATGGCAAATAGCTCTCGCTGACGTTGATTTGTATCTGTCCCGAGGCGTCCAATGGTACCGCCTAATTATTATTCATGAGCTAAATCTTCATCGCGTCAACGTCTATGTTTCAGCCAATCAGCAAGGCGGACTGGATGTACGTAACACCTAGTGCATTAATATACATAAGGGAAGGCTGTGCCATAGTAGGGTTCGTACATTGATGTGCTGGAATTAACAGAGGAGAGCCACGTCGCTACGTGACGTGAAATGTCGCATGTTTTGGTAAACATTGAAATGGCGTTACATTACTCATCGGCGTTTTTGAGTGTAAATAATGACATGTATATTTGCAGTGCACATCACTGCTAGTCACGTGAGTGTGTCTGTGTGAATGAAGTGTTTATGTGTGATCTAAAAGAATACAAGCTCGTCATCGTCACTCAACCCATCAGTAATGATCGGTAATTTTGGAAAATTAAGTAATTTCAGTAGCCTAATCAGTCTTACCAGAATTTAGGACAAAATAATCGAAATCATGTTGCATTACATTTAAAACAGCTTATTTATGTGCTTAATTTCTGAATTTGTGGACTGATTCCTCCAACCACAAGGCAATGGTGTCAGAAATAAAGAAATTAGCAGCAAAATGCATGGCTAGAAATAAATAATTGTGTAGAAACAATAGCTTGCACACTTTAATTTAAATCAATAAAAAATATAATCTGAAGTGACTCCATCCAATATACTGTGTATTTTAAATGTTTTTATTAGTAGTTTTATTTTACAGTTTAGCAATTATATTACTGTCTATTACTTGAATATTGTTTTTGCATTTAACTGTTTATAGTAGTATTTTCAGTAAATGCCTTTACTTGAAATATTAAGTGTGCATATCCAGGAAAATAATGTTCTTATTTAATGAAAGATGCTTTATTGTACATGGTGTGAGGCCACTTTATGGAAGCCACATTGATAAGGTCACATAATCAGTTAAACAGTGGAAAAAATTATGAAAATAATTCATGGCTGATAGCAAATAATAGGCTAAAGCATTTCTATGGAATTGCATTCTGTGATACAAAGGAATGATTTTCAAAACCAGAAATTGCATATGTGCTAAATGCGTCTAACATCAGTGAATTTGCACTTGATATTTTAATGTCACCTCAACACTTTAGAATAACAAATAACGTCTTATAATATTGTTTTGTAATACTAATCATTTATCATTATTACTAGTATTTGAAAAGAGCAGAATACATATGATGCCACATGACATGCAACTATTTTCAATGTGCATTGCACCGAAACTTTACTACGATGCTTTTCATAATCTGAGAGACCTTAGAGAATTTCTTCTATTGGGTTTTAGTGATATTTTGGTTTGTGAGTGAATGATTAAATGAGAGCGTGATAGAGTATGGTATTACATATGGGTGCTGGATGTGATTTTACCCATTCTCACTAGCTGTTGCCTGTCTGTCTGTCAGAAAGTTAACCCACTGGCAGACAGAGCTAGGGACAGAGAGCTGGGTCAGTTTGGACTGGAGGAGTGATGGTATCAATACTGTAATGCTCAATATAAAACACAATACATCTTTCCCCATTTCCTAATTTTTCGATTTCTTGCAGAATAAAATACTTATTTCAAATAAATTAAAAAGCAACGTTTTTGAATGGGAGTGTACATAAACAGATGAACTGTGCAGGTTATATTCTAAACGTTTAATGTATATTATATACAATTGTATATTATATTACACATACTTTTTTTGCGCATATTAAATAGTAACTTTACATCTTAGCAAAAACAGTGCAGCGGGTGAGGACGGACACTTTGGACGTGGTAGTGAAACATATGCATACAAGCGCCATATCATGTGACAGCACCACGCCATATGGGACTGATACTAGATCTGGATGCTTTCTGGATCTGTCAAGTGCTCTGCTTTTCTGCTGCGTAATATCACCACCTGCTTCAACAAAGAGGACAAACGCAGTGTTCTAGTGTAGTGTTTGAGTTTTCCAGACTCTCATTGTGCTCGCCAGTGTTTGTAGGGGAGCTCAGCGAACTGTTTTAGGAGCGAGGGAGAGAGAGGGAGAGAGAGAGAGGTGTGTGAAAGTGAAGCACTATCAGTCTTTGCGGACTGGAGGCTCAAAAACAGCGGAAGAGAGAAAGAGAGAGAGTGATAGAGAGAGGAATCAATCAGCCATGGCAAATATCGCTGTGCAAAGGATCAAGCGAGAGTTCAAAGAAGTGCTGAAAAGCGAAGAGGTTTGCAAAACGTTACTTTACTCTATTTTCCTGCCCATTAAGAGCAAACAAAAGGACTTTAGCGAAAAAAAACATCCAGAAACCAGTGAGCTAGCTTAGCCCGCTAAGCTAATGTTAGCATGAACTGTCATATGATGGCCTTTAAATACGGAAGTCTTACATCTGACAAATGTGTCTCCTTTGGTGTTTAAAGACAAAAGCCTTGATCGAAATGTGAAAGCCATTTATGGACACATCAAAATACCACTAGATTCTTGACCCCGTTGTGTAGCGATGGAGCTAACTTGCTATTTGACATAGTTAGCCTGCTAGCTGCTCCACTAACCCTTCTTTATTGTGTTGTAATATCAGCACTCGTGGTCGTCGCATATTAATGTATTTTTTGTATTATTTATTTATTTTTTTTAAATAAATATATGTATACTTTTTTTGCTAGTCGTGTCCAGGCATGGTTGCTGTGTTACTGTCAGCAGACTGTTTTAGTAGTTTTTTAATAGTGCAGGACCATGGCTGTTTCAAAACCCATTGAGGTGTCTACCTAGACAGCATTTTTTGTGACCACGGGCATCTTTCATGCTGTCTACCTAGGCTGCTTATGTTTTTTGAAACAGTACCACGACTTTAGTTGGTCACTTCTTTGTTCTGGGCTGCTGAAGGAAAGAAACAACCTTGGTTGACTAACTAAAGTCTCGTTTCTGCCATTTTGTCCTGATCTCAGTTATATTAAACACACAAAAGTTAACTGGGGTAATCCCTTTTCCTGTTTTTGTTCTGCTTTATAACAGACAAGTAAAAATCAAATAAAAGTAGATCTGGTGGATGAAAACTTCACAGAGTTAAAGGGAGAAATAGCAGGACCACCAGACACACCGTATGAAGGTAGTGAGGCGATTTTCTCCAGTCTTCTTTATCAATGGCATGATGCACAGTTTGCAAATGCATACATGTTGTGCTTAGGATTAAAACTAACACGTTTTTTCACCATAGGGGGCAGATACCAGCTAGAAATCAAGATACCTGAGACATATCCTTTTAACCCACCCAAGGTAATCTTTTTCACCTTTATTTTATGTTTTTGTAATATTAGTGATTGCAGTTAATATTTAAGGTAAAATTAATATGGTGTGTTTGTAAGTAAATCAGGATTTTTTAATAGCAGACTTGATGCACATCGTTTACATTTGTCATGTGTCTTCTACTTGCAACAAGGTGTATGTCTGAGTAGATTTGTCTTGTTTTTAACAACTTCTGTTAGTGGCTCATGTGCAGTCCTTTAGCTGTTTTTTTTTCTCTGTTACCTTTTACAAAAGTTGGCAAGTTTACGACGACTAGTTTTTAAGTCTGTTTAGATGTTTAGTGTATTCCCTCCTGAAGACTTGACTTGATTAACAAAGCAGTGAAGAACTATTTTATGTGGTAACTGAACCCAAATCAAACTGTAATGAACAATTACTGTCAACACATTGGATAACAAACACGCATAACGGCCAACCACACACACAACCACCCAATATAAAGTTCTGGAATTTAAGAATATCTATACCAATGGTACATCTGCACCTTACCTGGTCTGCACCTTATGGCACACAGTATTTATTACCATAGTTACTTTTTCCACATGCATAATGCAAGCACATGTGTAAATATGTATACAATTTAGTTTTTATATATACCCTTACAGTACAATACCCTGGTTATATATATGTACATATACATATGGCTGTTTCTTTTTTTATATAGATCTTTTTCTTTTTACACTTATAATTCTTGCTCTTATTTGTATAATAATGCCTCTGTTAGTACTCATTTCTTTTTTTTTTTTTTTTTCTATTTCTTATTTCTTTTGTATGTTTTAGCACCTTTCAGCCAGAAAAAAAACAAAACATTTCACTGTATGCTGTACCAGCTATAACTACATGTGACAAATAAAGAATCTTGAAGTTATGTGCTAAATTTGACTTAAAGCACAGCGATAACAACAGAACCTTTTAAATAAAAAGTGTACAGTCAAAAATGACATATGATGTTTGAGTATTACTTCAATATTTTAAATCCTTGAAGACTGTACAGAAAATTTTGAGGCAAATTTAAATTTTTATTAACCAATAAAAATATTAAACACTGAAGGGGGAAAATGTAATATCAGGGAAACTGATTGGTTTTGTTTTATGCAAGAGTCTGTTATTTGTTTTTTGCAAGTATGACCAATTGTGATTTAATGTTGGCCTAATTGAAGTTATCATTTTACATTTGTCTTAGGTGCGGTTTATTACTAAGATCTGGCATCCCAATATTAGTTCGGTTACTGGGGCAATATGTTTGGATATCTTAAAAGACCAGTGGTGAGTGCTTAATAATATCTTCATGAGGTCATTAATAATGATCATGACTGGTAATTTACTGTCATGAAGTATATCAAGTGTTTCACAAAGTTTTTTTGTTTTTCCCCAAATACTCTTTCGCTTTCCTGTTCCCTTTTCTATACTTTCCTAATTTCCTCTGTATTCTGTCTTCACTTCCTGTGCACAGGGCTGCTGCTATGACTCTGCGAACAGTTTTGCTCTCACTACAGGCTCTGTTAGCTGCAGCCGAGCCAGATGATCCTCAAGATGCTGTGGTAGCCAATCAGGTACACATGCATGTCTGAATGAAAGCGTACAATAACAAAGCGTTGCAAACCTTTCAGTTACGTCACTGTTGTTGTTTTTTGCAGTATAAGCAGAATCCAGAAATGTTTAAACAAACCGCTCGTCTCTGGTCTCACGTTTACGCTGGTGCTCCCGTGTCCAGTCCCGAGTACACACGCAAAATAGACAAACTTTGTGCAATGGGCTTTGACAAAGTAAGTACTGAATGTGGAGAGCTGCTAGTGTGTTTAAAAATTCAGATGCACAGACTTCAACAGGGGTTTGCAACCTTAGGGACATTTGCCACTATCGGCATGTTTTGTCTTGAACTTTCAGCCCATTATTTGACGTAAATATATAAAATATAGATATGTCCAGTTTTAAATCATATATGTGACCCATGACCACAAAATCAGTCATGGGCTAATTTTTCTGAATAAATAAGCTTTCCATTAATATATGGTTTGTTAGAATTGGACAATATTTGGCTTGAGATACAACTGTTTTAAAATCTGGAGGAAATCGCCTTTAAAGCTGTCCAAATGAATTTCTTAGCAATGGATATTAAATGTAGTTTTCATATATTTACAGTAGAAAATGTAGAAAAAAACTTAATGGAATATAATAATATCCTAATTATTTTTGGCATAAAAGAAAAATGAATTATTTTGACCTATACAGTGTTTTAGTTATTGCTATGGTTTTTAGCAACTGGTTTTTGTGAGGTTTATATAATTATTGTGTCTTGTAAATAGAAATTTTGATCAGCCACTAAGATTTTCTTTTTTGTTCAAGGGTAATCACATATGTCTGCCAGCCGCAGTAGTAAAGGTACAAACTCCAGGTGTCCTGTTGAGTTTAGCTCTAACTTGCCTCAACACACCTGCAAGGAAGCTTCTTAGTATGCCTAGTAAGAGCTTGATTAGCTGCTTCAGGTGTGTTTGAATAGGTTGGAGCTAAACTTTGCAGGACACCAGCCGTCCAGGACCAAGTTTGGACAGCCCTGTACTAAACCATATATAAAAACCAGAATGAAAATCTGTTTTAAAAATGTATGTCAGAAAGGTTGCAGACTCTTTCAGGATCTGTGGAGTCCACACAGACATGTATTACAATAAAACTAAATCCATCAATTTTGGTAAATGTTTTCACATATAAAAAAATACACTATGGATTAGAGCAGTGGTTCTCAAACATGTACCTCGAGGCCCCTCAACACTGCATGTTTTCCATGTCTCAAACACCACTGATTCAGCTGATTAGTAGAGACTCCAAGACCTAAAGTGGGTGTGTCAGACAAAGGGGAGATTCAAAACGTGCAGTGTTTAGGGGCCTCCAGGAACGTGTTTGGGAACTACTGGTTTAGAGCATTGGTCTGAAACTCAATTGATTTTTTAGGTTTGGGGTTGGTAGGATGTTTTGCTTGTGTATATTTTTGTTTCATATATTTAATTGTTTTATATATAATTATGCAAAAATAGAAACGGTAAAAGTGAAAAAATTTAAAACATTAATGAAAAAATTAATGTAGAAAGCTGATTTTTCTGCAACCACTAGTCCAGGCTTCCATGATCCTTTAGAAATTATTGTGATTTGGTGCTCATGCAGTATTGAAAAGGGTTGTGCTGCTTAAAATTGACTTAAAATTTAACTGGTAGTATAAACATATGCAGAATACTATATAGAGTAGGCACTGTTGAATGAGCAAAAATGTTCTGTTTTGGCAGGATGGCTGTGATTCAACTTTTCATTGTGATAATTACTCCAATAAGTGAACTATTAGCATCATCTAAGAAGTAATTCAGCAAATCTACTGTTGCTTACAAATGTCACTCTCTGTCTTGTGTCTGTCTCTCTCAATCAGAATGCAGTAATAGTAGCCTTGTCCTCAAAATCATGGGACGTGGAGACGGCAACAGAGCTGCTACTAAGCAACTGATCATCCAGTTCTCTTCATCAGGCCATGTTTTCCTCAAACCCCTCCTGCATCATGACCCATTCACTCCCACCCAGCCAACCAATGCACACACATGCATCACCAGTATTGGTTTATGTTCAGAATGAACGTTTGGGTAAGAGACAGCAAGAGACGGTCATCTTCTGTCTCTCTTAAAAAAGTTCATATCCCTTGTCTTGACTTTTTTTTTTCCCGCTTCCCAACATTTCCACTCTGTTTTTGCCTTGCTACAATCACTTTCCCTCTTAAATTTAGACTGTCACTTCCCTTTTAAAAGAAACCCCAAAAAGACAAAGCCTCTATCACTGTCATTTCATGCGGGGAAACAACCCACTTGCATCTGTGAGATGATGTTAGTTCATGTAAATGAGTATATTTAAGATAAATGTGAACATTTAAAAGGCAAAATAGCAGAAATGTTTTTTTTTTTTTTTCAATCTGTACACCATAAAATGTTTTGGGATATGCTTATTTGAATGGGATATTTAGCCTATAAAAACTAAAATCTTTGAGATTAATAATACCCCTTCTACTTGATGATCTCTTACAATGGACAAATGTGTGATTTTATTTGCTCATTTAATTCTTTTAAGGTTTCATTTGGCTTTCCTTTGCACTAATCTGTCTGCATAGAAGTTAATATGGCCAGATGACATGGTGTTGTATGAGTGCAGACACGGTTTCAGACTTACTGGTTGAAGTGTTACTTTTTTTTTAATGAAAGGAAGATTGCCTTTTTTTTTCATTTTCCCTCTTTATGAAAAGCAGGGACGATGCTGGATTGGTGGTCACAAACCTTTTCTTTTTGTTTTGAAGGCAGCTGTGGGGTTTGCAACTTGATAACGGACAGATATACCTTGAGTTGCCTCTTTTTTTTTTTGAAGAATGTATTGTATGAAACAACTTGCATTTAAGTGTAAACATTTTGTACACCTAGAGATAAGAAAGTGAACACAAGATATTCTGTTCTCCTAAAATGATTGGCTTTTGTTTTGTAGAACAGTCAATATGGTGAGTTCAGTTTGGCATCAAAGTATGTTGACGTGGAGGTTCAAAAGGGTTTCTGAGAGTGAGGTGGGGTCGTATTGTATTCAGATTTGCACTCACAAGATGCAGAGATAATTTCATATTTTGCAATTAACTAATGTTGCAAGCATGAATCAAACAGCTAGAGTTTTCTAGTCAACAAAGATGCTTAAAAGCAAATGGGCCAAGAGCGATTACTGCCACACAAGTTTGTCTCCTAACTATGTGCTCTACTTCCATTTGCTAGCTTTCCCATATAACAGCTGTTTTCAAAATACCCCCACTTTCACAGCTAGTTGCGTTCTTACACCCTACTCATGTACATACAGCCAAGTTTTGTTTTTTTTTTTGGTTGGGGGGGATACAGTACTGTTCATCTCTAGAATGCACCATCGATGGCTGGATTTATATTTTGTATGAAAATCAAAAACGAGACAAAAAAACAAAAAGACTGTCTTCCTGTAGTGATCACCTTGTTCAATATTGCACGAAGAAGTTGAATTAAAGGACAAAAACTTCTGTCAAAGGAGAAATGCAGGTCATGGGCTCTGGCTTTAGTCACTTTAAGCTCCTTTACAAAACAAGACAGAAAAAAACCTACTCGAGCCGTACAAGCATGGTTATTTATTGTGAAACTGTCATTCTTTTGAATTAAAAAAAAAAAAAAAAAGTGAAAAGTTTTAGCTTGTGTTATCTGTGAAGCTCTGCTCTGTACCTGTTTGAACAATTTCTTGGACATCAGTTAGGTATCAAATATAATTGGACTTGTGTTTGAAATGAATGCTTAAATTAAACTGAACAGCTTTTTCTTCTGCTTTAAATGCGAAGGAATTTGAATGCATTTCTAATTATTTAGTATTGATTTTAACACAAACTTTATGTAGCAACGACAAGGTGCCCTTTGCAGTTGTATGAGGAATTTATGCTCATACACCTAACAAAATAAATAGCAGCATTATCAATCATATAGTCTTAAAGTATTTGCACTTTCCATTTATAGAGATCAACTAATTGAATACAAGACAAGAGCCTCAATAAATCCTTGCAACCAAAGAAATCTGAGGACAGTATTTGGATTTAATAGAGGATTAAAAGAGGAGAGGGAGATAACAGTAAAAAAATCTTTCCAGGTATTTAATAAGCAACCTTAGAGCAGATTAAATTTTTTTTTCTTTCAAATGTTTGTTTTTAAAAATGGCTCCAGACAGAGAAGCAAAGAGCAACGTGAACAATTTCAAAACAAAAAATAAAACAAATGAAGAGAAACAGGTCTGTGTTTCTACATACAATTTTGAACATCTGAATCTAAAGAATTCATTCCTCAATCGTCTGAGGTGTGGGGTAGTGACAGTTCAGGTTTGTGAAGAGCGTTTGATGTATTAAGTGGATGCGTCTCTTCGTTGGGTCACTCAATCCTTTACTGCCTGACCGTCCTTGTCTTCACACACCGACGCTTTACCTGAAATCAGGAAAATGTAGAAATCAAGCAACATTACATGACAGAATGGCATTTTGGTAAAAACCACATTTTAAAAATAAAATGGAAAAGAGTTCCTTTAACACTTCCCGGTTGGTAACATGTTTAGTCTGTTCCTGACACCAAGTTAACATACAATATAAAAATAAAGAAATGAGTGTTGCCAAAATTAGCTTGCTAACTCCGTTTTAAATTTTTTAAAGTATCAAAATTTGCAAATCAACACTAGGGTTGGCCACCCCAAACGTCTGCTGTGTTCTCTTATTTCTTTACTAAATTTACATTTATTTAGACAAAATATGTCTACATCAAACAGAAGACTTTTCAGAAGCACACTCGAACTCGGCCTCCGTGTCAGTCAAACAAGTGCAAAAAAGGTACAGCAGAAAAACAAAACGTCTAGCGGGTCAAAAAAATACATCAAAAATAAGCTTTTCTGCCCTTATTGCGGTTTTGCTGTGCTAGGAGTGTGTGCTCTGCAGCATGTATCCTTCCATATTAAAGTGTGAAGAAGCTACAGGCATGCAGTGTCGTGCTGTCGAAATGTGTCAGATCCGTGTCATGTTTAGAAGCGGCATCTTAAAGTAACCGCAAAAAAAAAATCTAATAACCCAGCAGCTGTGCTATCTGTTCATCAAACAACAAAATGTCACTTAACAAATATTACAAAAAATTACACTGTCTTTGTTTCAAATTTAATTTGAAGATTGGATGTAAAATCATTGCAATATAAAAACATCCAACTTTAATTTTAGAAAAGAATGTTAGACATAAGTTTTTGTTTGTTTTAGATTTTTAAATGACAGCACTAAATTCAATTTAAAACAAGTCATACATACTTACCTTTATAGTGTTTCTGTTTTATACAAAACAAGCCTATACATTATTACAAATTTATCCTATTATAATATCTAAAAATCAAAAGCATAGAGTTTAGAATAATGCTATGCCTTTAAACTTATAGCTACAACAAAATTCAAATGCTTAGAAGTTTAAGGTTACAGTGTGACCTCACTGCTAAATGAGGCTTGCTCTCAGACACTCACGGACAGCTCGCCCTGCTCTGCTGCATAGGTGGGTTCTTTCTGTTTGGGGGCTGCTGCACCCCTGCACTGCTTGTGAATGGCTTCCTGCTGCTCCTGTAGCTGCGTGAGTGAGAGGACATACTCTGGGCTGGACTCAAACTCTATTTCTGTCTCTCCTTCACTTCCATATGTCTTCTGAGACGCTTGCTGATCTCGCTGTACTACCCTCACTGATCTTAGACAAAAGAAACACCTGCCTCATATTCACATAAAAGACTTTAGTAACAGCTGAAGATTACAAAGTTAGAAGCTGTTCACACCAAGTCTGATTCCAGAATGTAACATACAATTCTGAAAAAAGATTTGCATTCAAGAATAAGTGAAAAGGACTCTGGCCGTTGATGTGCTCAATGAAAAGCTTGAAAAATAGTGGTGGGTTTATCATTTTTAGGGCAACAAAAATATTCTTCCCCTTCCAGGGGCAATTCACTTTAACAAAAATAACCTTTCATTCATTTTAGAAAATGTTTAAAAAAATAATGTTAAAAAGCAATGTGAAGTTGAACTTTTTTTCAGTTTTACAACATTAAGAGCATTAATGTAAAATCAGGGTTTATTTTGTAACCAGATTTTTGTAGGTAAATGTATAACAAAACGCAGTTAAAATGTTATATTATAATAATTAATAATAATAATAATAATAATAATTTTGTTGCTTACTAAGAAGAAGAAAAAAAAAGTTTTCAAAATTGGTGTGAAGGCATTCATAGAAATGTCAGATGCAGGTCTACTGGTAATTTGGACAGTCTTATGACATTTATTTCCAGTAAAACTACAAATGACTTCTAGAATACAATACGCGCACACACACAAAAGTCATCAGTTGTGCTCATATACCTTTGCAGGTCAATCTGTCTCTGTGGTGCTGCTCTTTTCGGTTCTGCTTCTTTCTGCTGTTTTGGTGTCTTGCCACTGATTGAATCAGCAGAGGCTGCGGTGGCAGGATCCTGGGCTGGTGCTGCTCTCTTCCGCCCCCGTCCAGCCCCTCCTCCTGTCGTAGCTCCAGCCTCCTTATCTGGTGTAGCAACACCGGCAGCATTTTTAGGGGGTCGACCACGTCGTGGCTTATTGGCGGCGGGCTGTGACCCTGCTGAGGGGTTTGAAGATACGCTGTTCTCTGTGCCGTCACTCGCAGGAGCAGCACGCTTCTTCCCGCTGTGTTGAGCGGTTTCCTCCTAACAGTAAAAACAAACAAAAAAAACTTAAAGGATGACAGAATGCGTAGGGTTTTTATTAAACAAAAAAAAAAAAAAAAAGAAAAAAAATCCACTCCAACCTTCTATATTACCTTAATGAAACCAGTTTGGGTAGAAATGTTTTATTCCCAATCCTACATTTTTCACTCATTTAAAAACAAAAACAAAAAAACAACCTATATCTATAATGATTTTACAGCTGAGCACAGGCATTTCACTCATTGGATGCATCACCATCACATTTAAATTGGCCATCCTATTTTATTTTTTCTAATTTGTGATTGGTTTACTGCAAAATTAAAATGTTATTAACAGGTTAATGGGTATTTTTAAATTGCTTTCTTTCTTTGAACTGGTTCAGAGCCCTGGTTTTTACAAGAGATATCTTACCTTTTTTACAGCTGCTTTTGTGATTATAGGGTTCTCTTCATTCTCTCTTGCCCCTGTTTCTGAGGCCTCAGAACTCACATCCCTTTATCATAAAGCAAATGAATAAATAACATCTTGCAGTATAGTTAATAAACATTGGACAAATTTCACATCACAGTGAATGAAAAGTAAAGACATTCGGATAAGTACAAACCTGCTCTTATTTGTTAGAGGTGAGCTGGGTTGAGAGTTGGTGCCTGCGTTGCTGACTGTGTCAGAGGTGGAGGTTTTAATGTACGGTCGGCGAGCTGTTACCGTTAAAGGTTTGTTCACTGCCCCCAGCACGCCTGTCTGCTTTGGTGGTTGCTTTGGTGGAAATGTATGAATAAGTATGTGTAAAGTAAAACCAAAAACTGTTCATATGTCATCGATTGCTGTGAGCAAAAGTCCCAACTACTTTGAAATGTAAACAAACTTAAGCCACACCTAAAGTATATTTCCTTCTTTTGATGCATTTAAAAAAAAAAAGTATTTACTTTTTTAAATTTAATTGTTCATAAGTTTGGGGGTAGGTAGGATCTTACTCTCATGCTTACCTTGGTTGTTTTTAATCATAAATAAAATCACAAATAGCAATACTTTGAAATATTGGAATTTAAAATAACTGAATGCAACTTATTCCTGGCAAAGCTGGATTTTCAGTGTCACATAATTTTTCAATTTAAAAAAACTATTTGATCCAGCTTAACATTTTTGCAGAAACTTTAACATATTCAGATATATTTTATTTTTGGTAGTTCTATTTGCATTAAATTAAAGCGACAGCGAAGAGCTTTTATATTGTTATAAAGGATTTCAAATAAATGCTGCTCTTACTGACACTAAACTTTCGAACAATAGTGTCTATTTTGGGGTTTTAACCTAAAACTAACTGTACTCTGTAACTGTAGAAATTCAGCAGGGTATTACTCGCATGCAGTTGCAGATGGGACAAAACCTACCTGGATTTTTCCTGTCTGCAGAACTATTTTGGCTTCTGGTGACAAATATTCCTTATCATTGATAAAATCCTGTAGAGAGAGACAGACAGAATGATTTTTATACTAAGGTCACATGTAAAGTGTCACTGCAGGAAGTCAGGGTGGTTTTTATTACCTTATCAGGTGGGGTAAAGAACTTGCTAGGCAGCACAGGATCTTTTGGGGAGTCCAGATGACATGAAGTGCTCTTGTTTGCGATCACAAATAACGCCACATCACACACAATGTATAGCTTCTGTAAATACATGAGAACAAGAGTAAAAAACAAAACAAACAAACAAAAAAAACCCTACTGGGATTCAGAAATACATTATACAGGACAGGGTAATGGTAGTCTCACGCTTGCAGAAATCATATGTGAGTGCAGGCCAGAGGAGGAGTGGGGACAATCGTACTCTGGCCCGGTTCACGGCAACCATGCCTAGTGTGAGTACACACTCAGACGTCACGCCCACGGAACGTTGGCTAAACGTCCAGTGCATATGGTGCACTTAACTGGAAACCCTTCAGGAATGTCAAAGTAATCAAATGATTGGTTGAATTTTATTGGATTTTTGGGGGACGCGAGTGTTGCGTTTATTTTCGGTCTGCCGGGAAACGAAGCACAGACATGTGATTGCGGGAAAAAAAACTGTTGTGTTTACATGAGTGACAATAAGCATTAATTAATATCAGTTAAATGTTGAATTCTCAAAAGTATGCAAGGACTCTTTAAGAGATGTCCAGGTGTTTTGTTTGAGGCACTTAGTGGAGACAAGAAGAGTTGTTTTAGTCTGTTTGCTGACGGGATTTGGGAAGAGTATTCATTTCCAAACCTGGCCGACCTTTTGTCAGCATTTAGAAGGATTCCCAGCAGATCCAATTTTACTAGTTGTGTGTCCCCTCCTATCTATTATGGAAGATCAAGTGAAGTACCTAACTGAGAAGGGGATATCAGCCACGTTTGCTGGCAAACATGAAACAACAGACGCTGACATCGCAGCTGGCTGATTCAGTATTGTGTTCGGTTCTCCAGAATTGCTTGTGGGTGTTAAAAAGTGGAGAGATATGCTTCAAACGATGTTGAGCGTCTCATCGGGATTTTCTATGCTGACTGACTTATTGCACGCCGTTCTGTTGTTGTGGGGAAATTTCCACGCCCGAAACGTGACGCTGAACGAAACGAACTGTGATTGGTTGTTTGACATGTTGGTCAAACGGCCTTATGGGCGGGCCTTCACCAAAGAAAGTGGCTATGAATTCCAGACCTTTAGCCGTCAGTCTGAAGGTCTGGCTACGCGAGACTAGGGTAATGGTGACAAACCTCATTTGCCTTTGGGTCATCTGGGGCCTGAGCATCTTTTGTTTGTTTGATGTTCTCTACCATCTTTCTCAGGAACGAGTGACTGTTATTCTCATTCTTTGTCATCAACACCTCCAGCATGAACCATAAGCACCTGAAAAAAATAAATCTCATCTGAATTAGTTCAATCTAAAACATGCGTCCTATGATAACATTCATGTCTTTCGTGAGCTAAATTAAAAAAGAGAAGTGCAGTGTAAAAGTGTGTGAACGCGTTTAAGACTCATACTCTTTGACGTCTCTGAGCTGCTCCAAATCCTGTGGTTTGGTAAGGTCTGGATCATGAGCTAGAAGATGGATCATGTATGGTACCACATATTCCGGCAGGAGAGACAGCAGCTTTTCTGAAAACCAAACACAGAATATTTAGAGCTTGGCCATTCAAGCAATTCCTCAGTATAGCATGTGTAGTCCCAAACACCAGAAACCGTATCTACCATGGGCCATGGGGTTCTGTTTGATGTACTCTCGGCGGACACTGATGTTTTTGAGCAGGCACTGTCGGGCATGAGCACGGCGCTCTTTCACTGGGTCTTTAGCGCACAATGCAAACACAGCCATGTACTCCAGTGGCAACAACAGCTTTACCAGAGCAACATGCAACTTCTGAGCAAAGATCTGGCGCACCTGATAACACTCATCCTATAAAGAGACAGGAAAGGGAACGAAAAACATTCAAATGTGAAGTTGTGGCTAAATTATGCTATTGTAGCATGTTCTTATATGTCCACTGTTATTTAATGTTCCTTTTTGCAAAACAGCATTAATCTATTCTTTGCTTTTAAAGATTTTTATATATAAACCAATGACTTGGTAGGACAAACTACAAACTCGCCAACTGCAAGAGTTACTTTGCAAGAGTGCATTTTATATTTACATTACATTGACCATGGCAAATCAAGAGCTTTCCATTACTAGCACCACCATCTACAAGGGAAATCTTAGATATGCACAATATTAGCAACATTTAGGTAACATCTTATATTTTTCAGCTTTGGTTAATATTGGATATTGCTTATTTCTAGTAACATTTAATTTACCTTAATTTCTACCTTTAGATCAACTAAGCATTAAATGACTGAAGTAAATGCACTTAAATGTAACCCTTAGCAAACCTAAGAATTAATTTGAATTTTTCATACTACACACATAATCTTGTTATTCCTAAACTCACTTGCATCACTGAATTTTTTTTTAGTTTACAGGTTTTAGTTTCATTTAGACAAAACTGGAAAGAATTTTAGAGCCAATTGTTACGTAAACAATAGTAATTGATCTATAGTATTTTTTCATACTCCATGTTCCATGTGTGATCAACTTACATTAATGACGAGTCCACAGAGCTGAAACTGTTCTGGAGTGATGATGTCATGGTAACAGGGCTCTTGTGCCAATTTCATGATGGCGCTTCCCGCTGCAAGCCTCAGCCGAGACATATCAGACTTGCTGTGTCCACAAACATGTGTGTTAGGAGCCTATTAGCCATATTAGGGCAGCTTTTAAAATTGTATGCAAAATCACTCTGGGGATCTGAACACCCAGTTAGTACCTGATCTTTTTCTGCTCAGTAAGGTCTCCCTCGCTGACCAGCATGGCTGAGAGGAGTCTGAGAGTAGAGTTGGCTGATTTTGACTGATTATTCTTCATTCCCAGCAACCAGCGGACCAACAGCTTAATGGCTTGCACCTGGCAACACGCGTGAACATTAATACACACACAAATTACCAAGAGATGTTATTTTCAATTATTTGTTTTTACCTTAGCCAGCACTTCAGGAGAAACCTCATCGTCAGCTGTCCAGAGTCGCCCATTTTTGTTTCCTACAGACTAAAAGGTAGAAATATTTCATTTAACATGGAAGTTCCTAAAATCATTTATACATGCTAAAGTAGAAAACCACATAGATATTCTTACTCTGTCATTCATCAGAAGGTCCTTCACGATAAAGTTGGCTACGATTGACTTCATGGGTGACGCAAACTGATCTGGGGCCAGCATAGAAATGTGTCCAAGAGAGACAAGCGGAGTGATGAGCTGTTCAGGCACGTCTGCATTCAGACTGCGAGACAATGGCTGGAACAAGAGACAGAAAAGCATGTCTGAAAAATTCTCATGCAGCAAAAAATTCCTCTCTTGGCATAATTGTAATATTCACATAATGAGACAGCATTTTGAAAATCTTTTATGCACTACCTCAAATATCTGAGCTAACTGGACCTCTTTGTTGTGAAAGATGGCATGGATGCAATGGACTGCCTGTTTGGCCTGGTGAGGGGTGCCTCGTTTAGCTTTCTGATGTAGTACGGGAATTAGAGTCCTGCACAGAGACAACAGAACAACATTTTACTACATCAAACTTTTCTATTTGATTTTAACCTGACGAGACTCTGTACTGGTTCTAAACAGCTTTGTGTATGCATGTTCATACGAGCGAATCTGTGGCAGTTCTGTCTCAATCTTTTGTCCTGTATTTCTGAAGATCTGTATTGCTGCTTCTGCCACTTTATCGTCTTCCATCTTCAGACACTGCAGCAAAGACTCGTATGTCTCAGCTGAGTGAAATGCAGTGGGGTGAGTGAATGACAAAACCTAAGGTAGAGACAGACATAACTTGTATTAAATGAATACAATGCGTGACCGCAAATGAGTCAAAGGCACTTTGTATTAAGAAGAGCAACAGCCCATAGATGGCTATTTATTTTTATATTAATGTGACTGCGTGTCTACATTGTATTTCATAATTTTATGTCATAAGAGCCAGTTTTAAATGAGTTCATTTGCAGTTACAAATAGTACCTTGAGTAGCTCAAGTCCAGCACGAATGGCAGTATCAGGGGTTACTCCCTCATCTTCATCATCAGCAGTGCCCTCGATTGACTTATTCAACAGCTTAACGAGAGCGCTGCACACACACACACACACACACACATTATTGGTGATCCAAAACGTCTACACAATACCTGCAGTTACACTTCACCCTCACTAGATGTCTCACCCATAACAAGCTATTCAGACTGTTACACAACCGTTGAGAGGAAAAAAGCACATGGCCCATATTGCGCTTATCTCTCTCCCACTCAAGTCAGTTTCTCTTCTCTTCTCATTCATGTTCTCGCTTTACATCTGCAGGTGCACTGATAGGAGTCCATAGCCGATTTTGCTGTTCAAACAAAGTGCATGCATTCTTTCTGACTGTGCTTCATCCGGCACATCATTTCCGAATTGCTTTTCTGACTTGATTTTTAGGTGTGATTGTCTGCAGTTATTCGGCAACCGCTCAAATTGGAATTTATTTGGACTTTGTAGTCTATGTGCAGTATTTTTACAGTAGTTACAATAATGACTTGATTGACAGCATTTGTGGAAAATAATGTACTCATCCCTCACAACAAAAATTCTCATCTGTCATTTGACCTCATTGCCTACCTGATGGCCTCAGAGTCAATGTGCACGGGTGCGATTCTCTCCAGCAAGAATTTCACCATCTCCAGGAATGGGTTTGTGGGCTGCTTGGGGAATGTCAGCTTCCGTGTGATTTCCCTCTGAAAAAAAAAAAAATAAAAAAAATTTAAAAATAGCACTGTAAGATGACTTATATCGGTCTAATATTTAATACCACTACATACTGTTAATTGGAATGGTCTTAGTCATATGCATTATACATATGTTACCCTGGACAAAAAAAACAGTCATAAGTGTTAATTTTATGAAATTAAGATTTACACATGACCTGAAAGCTAAATAAATAAGCTTCCCGATCCTTTGTAAGGATAGGGCAATATTTGACCGAAATACAGCTATAACAGCTAGAAAATCTGGAATCTGAGGGTAGAGAAAAATCTAAATGCTGAGAAAATCACCTTAAAGTTGTCCAAATGAAGATCTTATTAATGTATGTTACTAATCAAAGATACATTTTTAATATATTTACGGTAAGAAATTGACTAAATATCTTCATGAAACATGATCTTTACTTATTATCTTAAAGATTTTTGGCAAAAAAGAAAAATCAAAAATGTTGACCCATACAATGTATTTTTGGCTATTTATATATATATATATATATATATATATATATATAAAATGAAAACTTGGAAGAGTTTGGAAACTGCAGTGTTGAATGTGATTGGTGGAGATAGTGTGTTTAAACTTACCACACACTGTTCAGCCTGTTTACATGAGCAGGTAGGGCTGATGAGTTGCTCGAGCTGAAGACGGAGTTTCTCATCTTCACCCAGAACCTGATTAAACTTCTTCATAAAGTCCTGAGCTTTACCTGGATCTGGGAGATTTTCTGAGAACAAGAGAGACAAATTACTCATTGTAAAACCTTTTATTTTTTACTAATTACCCATTTACAGGTGTATACAGTATATAAATAATGTATGCTTACTAGCGATGGTCATAAGTTTTCCAAACATGGCTGTGGTGTTTGCTTCAGACTGCAAGAAGAGAAAAATAAAAGCTATAGTTTTGTTTGTCACTGTATCTGTAATTTATACCAATGCTTTGGTATGTAAAATAAACGTCAGTTAAGACAATAAAGCGCTAATTAGAACAACACATTCTTAATGTCCCTCAAAACATTCCTGGAAATGGCTCACACCTACAAGCAAAAACAATTATAAAAGTACAAGCTTTAGCAGAGATGAAGCTTAGCATTAAGAACACATTTCTGTCTGTTATGACAATACTGAAATTTCCAAGTTTTATACAATAAAATACTGGTATTCAAAAATGTTTTCATTTTTATGAGATTTGGTACACAATTGTACAGTTTTACATAAGGATTAAGCATTAGAATGCTCAAAAACAGCACACACGTTGGAATCTGCGGCCATTAGGATGCCACAGAGACTGGAACCCAGGTGTGGCACAGGGGCTCTGTGGCGCCCCCTGGAAAACTTTCAGAAAACTTAGTGTATAGGTCACACATACTTGCACATATTTATATGATACTTTGTACACATATAGATCTCACTGAGCCGAACAACTCTGCACACTGACATTCAGTGCTCCGGCCAACAGGAAATCCGCTATTCAGGTCTGTTTAAAAAAGGCATGCTGTAGAATTTCGATATACTCAAGACATTAGGGACACTAAATTGTGGTAAAAACGCTAAAAAAAGGAAGGGTTTTTCGATATCTCAAACGGTTTGCCCATTGTGAGTCAATGAAGCTATGGTGAAAAATGGAGCACGTTCTACAGCACCACCTTTTGTCAAACGAAGGAAGGGTTAGTCTTTCCTATGGTTACCAAACTCAGTATACATGTTGTTCTAATCAAGACGGACAACTTTCAGATGAATCAGATAAAAAAATGAGAAGTTAAGGCTAGGTAATACCAAGGATGAACACTACATAGAGGTGCAGGAGGTGCTCTAATTCTCTGTGTGTCACAGTGAAAGTTGCATAGAATGAACTTAAATATTTATTTCAACAACTTTGACTGATAGGATAACAAATCTTTTAACTCTGACTCTTTAACTGCTCAGTTCATTTAATTAGAATAAGAAACATATACATAAAATAAGTTAATATTGATATGGTAAAACATTTTTAGGCCCCATCGCTGCTTGCAGCTATATTTTACAATTTATATTTGTTTATCATTTGCCTGGTCGCCATATAAAGAGCTGTCACTACAGACTTTTTGTGTTCCTCTGAAAAATAATGACAGTTAACCCAAAAATAACTCTTGTCAAACCTATGACTTTAACAAATAAGGAGAGCATCAAGGTGAATGTGAGTTCACAGCCTTTTTATGGTGTTTGTGGGTGCACGTTACACTAACAGAACCAAATATGTAAGCGAGTGTATTATTATTATTGGAGTATTAGTGTTTGTGTAACATACTGTAGGCAATTTGTGCAAGTCCAGCAGTTCTCGAACAAGCCCTCTCAGCATATTCTGACACTTCCACATTTCATTCAGTGCTCTGAAAAACAATGAGATGTTCTCTGCTTGATTTAATTAAACACATCAGTGAGATGACTGCAGTTAATAGATGTACAGCGATACTGTCCAAAACAGTCAAATGAGAACCAGAGACTCTCTCTTGGCAATCTTCGAAGCTTTTAAAGCCGTCAATTAAGACTCACTTGACTGCGTTAGTGTCCAGGCAGGCATAAAGGTAGTACAGACACTTCATTTTCTCCTCAGTCTCCAGACTGTGAGGAACCATGTACTGTGCAAAGATCTTCTCCACCAGCAACCTATTACAAACGCACACTTTACTTTACACTGACACTTTGACATGCTTCATTGCTCAATGTCAATGAATTAGTCAATGAAGCACATTAAATAATTTGTGTGTGCGGCACTTACTTGTCATCTATGCTGTTCTGGTAATAGATGTGTAAGAGTTTGTCTTTGATCCAGCTGATTTTCAATGCAGACTCTTTTCCGGCCTCATGGTGCAGACAGTACTTCTTATAAAGCTGCGCCAATCCCATCATTGCTTCTTTACGCACACGCCACTGAAACAAAGCATAAGAATTACATTTCATCTAGAACACCAGAAGTACTCTGTATTTTTCTTAGCTTCCTTTTCATTTATATTCCAAGTAGATTTGAATCATGGCTCCAAAATATACATCAAAAAATAAAATTAATATTGCAATGAGTTTATTAAATCACAATCAAATTTATAGTATATACCCTAATAGGCCTAGATGTCATTTTATTCTGTGACAAATTCCAAAGCAACTGTATAATGCACTTAATGTCAAGCAAGCAACACACAGGAAAAGCACAAATAAAATATGCACATGCACAGCATAAAAGACAAAAACAAAGTTCCAGTGCACAGCAGGTCAGTGTGACCACTGTACCACCATGGTGTTATTTCTAACAAGTACTTGTGAAGGATGCTATAATGTATGAAATTAAGTGGATATCAGGACAAGAGTGAACTACAAAAATGCTTTAGAAACCAAATGCTAGGGCAAATTGCATATATAGAAAGTCTAGTGCTGGCAAAGGATTCATTACAATTAAACCACATCCAAAATGAAAGATTTTGTTCACATAATATATGCGGGTGTGCGGTGTATATTAGTACACACATACACATGTATATATTCAAGAAAAATATGGTATGTTTTTAAATTAAATATATGTAATAAATGTATATAAATACATTCACGTAAATGAAATATTTTCTAAATATATACTGTATGCGTGTATATTTATATATATGCAAGTATACACACACATACTGTGCAAATAAAAACTTATTTTGGAGGCGATTAATATAGAACTCAGAGCCTTAAATACTGTATCATGAGGTGTAAATGACTCACTCTGAAACCCGCAGCACATAATTGCTGGCAACAGCAAATTAAAAGTTTTATGATTTAACATTTGCAAGCACTGTACTTTTAAATATGTACTATTAAATATTTCTATAATTTTTATTAAATATACATTTTTCTTTTTACGGTTTAATAGTCACTTTTGCTTCATATTTGAGTTACAAATGTGTCAACATTTCCTATTCACTTTGTTACTGAAAGAGGTTTGAGTTAAAAACCAAGTGTGAACACCCAAATTGTTCAGCCATAAAGAATGGTGCACACACAAAAATGAAAAATTACTTTTTATTCTCAAGTAAATTATTTATGCTTCATGCAGATCCACCACTAATAAAATCACCCTAATCATTCTAGAGTGATTCATTTGTTTTTAAAACACAATACAGTACCTTTTTCATACATGTATATCAATGTATATCACTGAAGAAAAAAAAACAATCACGCCATTGAGCTTAAGAGGACTTTGCATCTTTCTTACCCGCTTGTCCAACATCCTCTCTCTGACGAACCCCAGCAGTTGATCATTCACAAGGTTCAGATCTTTCTTCCCTGCGTTGATGATGGTTACAATGACATCATGCCTGATTGCCTCCTCTGGGTCATGTGATCTCACCTTCAGAAAATCTGAAGTGACAGACAGATGGTTACACAAGATGTTTACGAGTCAAGCAATGCTTAAAATGAAAAGAAAATCCATCCTGAACACACCAGTAAGATCCTTGGCAAGGTCAGGATGGTTCATCAGGCAGTGGCTAGCAAACTTTACACACTCCAGTCTCACAGGAACATGGATGTCATTGAATCTTCAGTAGGAAAATAAGACAGAATTCAATTAACCCTCATATCATAAATATTCAAAATCTGTCTTTCAGGACTCTTAGTTAATGGTATGAAGCTCTCACCTTCCCAGAAAGCATTGCCAGAGTGGGCGATTATGAGTGGCCAGTTCAGAGTCTTTTGCCCCAAACAGTTTAGCCAACAGTTTTACCACAGCCAACCTCTCCTCTCCATCATTACTCTACACAGACAACAAATAAACTGATTAGCCTGGCAATAAAAGGGTTTGTATGCAAGCTGGTAAGTGTATGTGCATTAAGTCACCTTCAACTTGAACTCAAGTTGTGGCATCACAGAGACGAGGAGCAGAGGGTCGATTGCAAAGAGCTCCTGAATGAGGTCGAATACATGCTCAGACAGATCACTCACTGAGGACTTTCCCATCACCAATACCTGATTAAAGAACTACAAAAAAAGAGATTAGAAAGTCAATAAAACATGCATTTGAGTTCTTAAAAAGCAACTGAACTCATTACATCATTCAAATGTACTAAACTCTGAAAGGACAAGTGGATGATTTTGAGACTCACTGAGGCAATGCAGGTTTCGATGGTCTGAACTGTTCTCTTAAGAAGAGTCTTGGCCAGGTCATATGCCTGTTTATTCAAGTTCTAAAGCACATAAAGAGGCAGAACCACACACTGGTTAGCCATCCAAAACTGGACTGGGAAATGAGACTGGGAAGTAATATGATGTTTGCCTACTTTGTGAGCAGGGATGAGGTTGATGAGGATTGTGTCCAGCAGCTCCTGCGTCACTCCATCTCCCTCCATAATGATGGAACTCATCAGGTCCAACATGTGCATCTGCACCTTCTGATTATGGCTGTTACTGGAAGAGGGAAAAGTCCTGATCAAAAAAAGAGTACAGTTGTGTAACAGAAGAAACGATTCAACTTAAAATTAAACTCACTTGATGACAGAAAAGAGGGTTTTGAAAAGCTGGATGAAGATCTCATTACAGTCCTCCAATTCAAAACAGATGTTGTAGGACTTCACCCATGCCAGGTTCTGTGCACATAAAAGTTCAACAGATTAGCCATGACAATTAAACTACAGGCTAAATCTTAAATGAAAAACAAGTTGGTAAATATTGCTGCAATGTGGTTTATAATCCCACAAGCCTGAAAGTATATTTAAATATAAACAACAAGGTGAAAACACTGCAAAGAAAAGCTCACCTCTAGCAAGTAAAAATATCTGTTAAACTGAGGGCTCTTGGTATCCTCTAATCCCTTCAACTGCCGCGTTATGAAGAGAAAGATTTCCTACATGAAGGACAAAAAGAAATTAATGACAACTCTAGAGCGAATTTCAATTCTGTGTATTTTCATAACGGGTAATGGAATGTGTACAGGATGAGGAGAGAAAAAAAAAAAAGAGAGACCGCTTTTTTTAATTTTTGAGTTTTTAATCATACACTTTTAGGGAGCAAGCAAGAGGTCACTTTTTCAATAAGTCATATGTGAGAATTGAAGTTAGGGTTTTTATGCAGTACACGTCATACCTTGAGCTTGTCATGTGAGGTGTATGGGGCCTCTGGAGCATAAATCCTGAAAATGTCAGCAAGACAGCAGGCCACAAGTAACCGTACATCCTTGTTGGGGTTTCGGAGGAAAAACTCAGAGGCCAAGTGAAGAGCCAAAGCCAAGTACTGCTGCTTTTCTTCCTCCGAGTCTTGATCCATATCCATGTATGTCTTGACCACCAGCTATAAGACAGAAAGGCGCAATGTAATGCCCGTTTCCAGTTACACTGAGTAAAAGATTTCACACATTTGAATTAATCATTCTGTAAAAGGCAAATCTCTCTAAACTTTAGACACAATATATCTGCTTGTACATATTGCTATAAGCCTATTTAGTTTAAACCCTTATTAAAAAAAAAAAAAAAAACCCAACTGCATTTCTAATAAATTTAACAGATAATTTTGGGACATAACCAATATTAACAAATACAGCAGGACCTGGACACAATTTCTTAGGTTATTGGCTACAGCATTACATTAACATTCAATAAATATGCATCAATGGAGTGAAGGAAATGCACTGAACTACCTTATTTCTAAAAGAACATTATAATAGTTATTAACAAATAGTTTCAGTGCATTTTTGTGAATTGCTACCAAATCAGTACACACCATTACAACAGCAGATGACTACTCTTAGACATGACTGAGAGAACAAGACACTGAAACTGACAGCCCTCAAAACCCTGCCTGTGGCAGGCGACAGTAAAACACCACTCTTTCCTCCATCTCATCAGTACAAAAAAATTGAACACTAATGCCCGATCTTAACCCAGCATTTATATGATTCGGCCAATTATATGTTCAAGGAGAAAATATAATTGTCTGATCTCGAGATAACACGCAATCACTCACAGCGGGCGTGATGACGTCTGACGTCAAATGCGGTTTTTCGTAGGCAGAGGCCAGGTGTGCTTGTTGCGCCGGTTACATTCAGTTCCGTCTAGTGCACATCCATGCAGCTTTGAAAGTATCCAGTACTTAATTGCAGATGAGTGCGGACGGAAACGTGCGTATGCAGAGCAGGAGCAACGCGTGCCGCTTTTAGGGACCGTTCACATGTGGCGTCTTTTGCGTGCTCAAGTCCATTATTTCAAATTTAGATGCGCATTTTGCACGCTCACAATGGAAGCGACGCGCTAATTTTTTTCCAGGCGCATTTCAGCTTTTCAGAGCAAAATACTTTTAGTTGAGACAACTCAAACATGGATTTTAGTCTGTGACTAGCTTAAGTCCTGTCTGTGAAATTGGGAGAATATCACATTCTCAGTTCTCAATATTACTGCACATGGCCACATTGTCATATACATTTCAAATAATATTTTAGTATCCAAAAGTATCCAAAGTTCTTTGAGTATCTGAAAGTTTACAGACAATAGGTATGGGTTTAACAGGTTTTGTTCAAATAATAGCAATGAATTCCAAACGGTATGAATGAAAGAATATCTAAAGTAAAACATGGCAGGTGGAAGCACACACCGTCAAGGAATGTGCACGCGTGTCAGAGTGCAAAGTCTATGCTATGAAGAATATATTCAGAATTGATTTCGAATCGTTGAAGAGAGAAATCACGATGCATAGGAGATATCACACACCCCCTAGTGGTGACCAGGTCTGCTGTTGATTGAATTTACCTCTTCATAAAAGCAATGGTCATACTTTGCTACAGGCAAATAATTAGCCTAATCTGAATGAAGAGTACAACAGTTATTTCTGATGACCATGGAGTCTTTGCATGCATGTACCATTTCTCGGCAGATCTCATCTTTCATAAGCACTTAACAAGTATAGTTCTAGGACCCAGGAGAAATTATTTTCTCTACTTTCTAGCTCTCTCTGGCGCCTGTGTGAGTGAGCATGTTTGGTAAAGTGGGGGGAAGGGCAGCCTGTGCTCTGAGCTCAAGGAAAGCAGTTGAGCTTCAGACTCTGTTAAAACAGCACACTGCCAAAAGCAGGAAGGCCAGTAGTAGTCACTCCATTTTCCTCCAAAGGACCCTAATACTCCTTCTGAGCAACCACAATTTTTTACACATTTAATAGGTGAATACTACACAATGCTAGAATTAGATCATATCTGGAAACTTAAATAAACTGATTGCTGCTAAGAGCCCACAATTGTTTAATGAGAGAAAAAACAACTGTTTCAGTTTACTTGCCAATTTATTTCCACCACCACTGGATATTTTTGAGGCATGGGCTGACCTAATTCATGCTCAGTTCACAAGAAGGAAAGCCTCATCTAGGACTTCACAATGTTATTTTCCAAAAGTGAACAACGTAGCTGAAAAGTGTATTTCAAGGCCTGACATATCCGCCTATTCAGTACTGCCATAATTCTTTTGTGTAACAATACAAAACACATTACATAATATATGACACACAAGTTGAAATGTAGGACTACAAGGCATTTGAGTCTACAAGTTGCACTTGAATGCATAACGGTACAAAAACAAACAAACAAACAAAAAAAAAACACTTCAAGGCCATGGCTTACAAACACTTAACAATAGGGATGTACAATATTTATTGCCCACAATATCGGAATATGAGCTGACATTTTGTTTGTACAAGTTTTGAGAGTCCAAAAGCATTTACTGCATGATGAAGCTATTAGAATGTCCCCATCTATAAAATAAATGTAAAAAAATTAAACATTAGAGGAACAGCTCACCCAAACATGAAACCAGGCTGATTCAGGGCACTATTGTGTTCTATAGTATTTTTTCCCTACTATGGAAGTAGGGGTGGGCGATATACCAGTGGAAATTGGTCAACCGGTAGAGATTTTGGTCTATAGTCTTAACCGTGGTTGAAAACGTGATGTTGTGCAACCACGCAATAAAAATTAACTTCGACAATGGAAAAAGGAGTGTTGCCAACTTATCGACTTTGTCACTAGATTTAGCAACTTTTCAGACCTCTTTGGTGACATTTTTCCCAAAAAAGCGACAAGTGACTGCTTGGACAAACCTCAGCGAGTCTCTGGTACTGCCACGCACAAACGCACTTCCCAGTACGCACACACCCATACCAAAAAGATAAATAACAGGACACAGATACATAATTTTCATAATATGTCTTTTATTAACACAGCCAAATAATGGTGGTTTAAATCAAGCTGAAATATTTGTCTTGGCAATGAGAACAATCTTTTACCTTTACGTCAGTTTCACACTGCGCGTGTAAGCGTGCATGCAGAGCAGAAGCAGCGCGCGCCAATTGTGCATCCTCTAGACCTGCAGCGATGCGCCGATGACGACGACGAATCGATTCTAAAAAACGTTGACGTTAAATCCAGTAGTCGACACATCACGCCCACTCCTTTTTTCCCCATTAACTGAAGCCTATTCAATCACGCAGTGATAACAGCAATGGCAGCTCCCGCTGAAGCTCACCTGTGGGGGCGTGTCCACACGTATATATAAGCGGGCAGCGCACAGCCGTCTTCAGGTTACCTCGCACTCAACGGAAGCACCGAACACTTGCAGCATGGCAAGGGACGCAGTACTCGTTCCCGTGTCTCAGGGAACCTGGGATACGGAAGTAACCTACTGAGATGTGTTCAACACTTGCACTCGTACTGCGTCTGCTAAGACGCTATGGGAACACAGTTCAATCCCGCTGTGCTGCGAGTGCAGAACGATGAAGCCTGACAGCGGACCTAGGGAAAATCTGAGGATGCACCTGTCTCATAAGCACAACATTGTCCTTTCACTTTAAGGCGTGTAGCCTGTGCTCGCGGCCAGGGCAGATGACAGCGGGCAGACGAGGTTATAATAAGCGAATAAGTTATAGCTCATATCCCGAATAAACAGTTTAAACGCACATCGGTCAATACAGCGAATACACAGACACATAGAGCTTAAGTTGGGGTTACATTGGCCAACACAGAATGAGAAAAAAAACTTTAAACTTGAGTTATTGGTACTGTAAAAGAGTTTTGTTTAACAAAACCATTTTGTATAACACTGCTGTTATTTTGTTTTAAGCAGAAGATGTTTGGATACTTTTGTATAATAACGTAATCTATTTCATCTTTAGGGGCAATTAGTGATTTTATGTTGTTTTTTTTTATCATGCAACAAAAAAAATAATAGTTAGATAAATCATCTAATTAGTCATTATTTTATCGAATAGTCAACTATTTTTAATTGCCAGAATAATCGTTTTAAAAATAATCGCTTACCCCCAGCCCTTGCGTCCTCTTACTGGTGTAGCGCGCAGCTGAACTGCTGCTTGCACTGCAGTAAGCTATAGACAAGCATCTTATTTCTGTCTTAATTTCCAGCGTTATTCTCCGAACACTGTGTGCCAGTTTGACCTGCTTTTTTAAGGAATATCATAGTATCATGCAATTTTATTATCTCTGTCTCAATATGCTGTACAACGCGACATACATTCACATCAGTGTTAACTCAGTGCTAGAATTACACTCACACAGACACTGAACTTATTCGCAATCACAAAAATATAAAGATGCACTGATTGCATATTCCTTGGCCAATTCCGATTTTACAGTAAGTGTGACCTGGCGATTCCGATTTTTTTTTAAGTACTGTAATGCCAGCATATGAGATTAATTTATATTTATTTTATAATGAAGTTATTAAACTTTACAGGATCAAACAAAATAAGTTTCTAACTACTAATGTACTAATACTAACAAAAAACTTATTTTCCCAATGAATGTTTTATAATAAAAGAAATCAAACATTACAGATCTTCTCACAACAACTGCTCTGCACCTTGAACTAACTAACAATAACTAAGTTTACTAACAAATACCTACTTTTCCTCGAGTATTATTATGGAGGAATTTGTAAAAATTTACAACGGGAAGAATCACAGACAACTCTGTCTCACTGTCAAACACTCGAGAAGTGACATTTAAACAACGCAAGGTCACGTGTGCAAGACAAAGAGTTCTCACGTGAGACTGGGATTATTATTAAAATGATAGCTAGCAAAATAAGCTTATCATACAAATTGCATGTGCGCTCATTTGCAACGAGAAGATTATAGATGATATTTACCTTCTATACCTTCGTAACTCCTCCCCCAACATCCCGCTGCCCTCTCTCATTGGCTGCAAGTAATCGCTGATGTTATCCATTCAGAACACATTCATGCGGCATGATTTTGAATCGCAGACAGTTCCAGATATTTAGCATGACAAATATCTCACGGGTGTCGTCTCAGATCACGTCTTTGATAGTTCACACTGTGTGATTGTCATTCGCGTGAACGAGCACCGATTTTCCTGTGATGTTGGGCATTGCTCAAAGCCTCTTGGCGAAATCGGGGCAGATGTGAGCTTTACCGGTCGGTCACTAGCCGGTCAATCAGTGCATCTCTACAAAAGTACATTATCGGCTTTAAAGTCTTGCTGAATAAACATTTCATATGTGTGCTGTCCGGATGTACTTAGTGTGTACACCTGAAGCGCATGCACACACACACTAAACGCCTGTCAAACAGCGCCTAATTACTGAACTAAGATACTTATCACATGTGATTGTGGTAACAGTGTCAAAAACACAGTTGCTTGTGTCTAAAGTGAAAGTAAACAATCAAGGGAAAAACGTGCCAGTATATTAGATGCGTGCAGCTCTTAAAGGGACAGAACTAAACATGCCGCTGCTGTTCATTAAAGGGATAGTTCACTCAAAAATGATAAACGTGTAAGTAAGTAAATAATGACATGTTGTCCCAAACCTGTATTAATTTCTTTCTTGTGCTAAACACAAAATAAAATATAAAAACTATATATATAAAACTATAAAAACTCAAGATAAAAATGAGCTTAGAGTGAGTAAATGATGTGTGCAGAAGTATATAGTGTTTCACCTTTCAATACTGCTGAATACACCTACTCTTCCTGCAAAATAAAAGCACTGTTTGTTTTATTCATATGTTCATTTGTAATGTGTATCTATTCGAATATAAGATAAAATGACAACGTATTTTATACATTGTTACCTTGAAAGGCTTTGTTTTTATAAAAAAGGCAAATTAGTTTGTCTGTACTGCTCAAACAACAAATCAGTGTGATATTTTTGCCATATAACTCCATCCCCTACCTCTGTAATTCGCAAAATAGTTTTATAAAAACAACTTGAAAAAGAATCGGCATAAAATCGTGATTTCCCCAGAAAAAATCGTGATATGATATTTTTTCCATATCGCACACCCCTAGTCCACTCTGTACAATGAGTAGCAGAGAAATACCACTTTTAGTTGGTGGTACCGCAACAGATTCATCAATAATAAATGAGTGTAAAACAGCGTTTCCAAGCACCTGTCATTTATTGACCATTTAACATAGTTGGTCTGTTAAAATGACTATAGTTTGTTACTCAGATGCAGGCAGTGCATAGAACAAGACAAACTGGCAACTGGCATAAACTAGGTGTGTCGGACTTGACGCAGCACTGCACACATATTCCCCCGAGAGCTACATAGAGAGGGCAGACTGCTCCGTGCACATTTGAAATGCTCTAACGGATGTCAAAATGTAATTTTTCAATACTCAATGGTATTGAGGCAATATGGTTGGTGCCTAAAAAGTCAATCAAACTCGATATCCAGCCCTAGTTCTTGGTTTCCATCCCTAAATTTAAGCAGTTCAATCCTAAACCCCTCCCTCTCAAATCAGTCAGTATTAACCTTCAATATTATAGTAATGTAATACTTCTACAGCATTAAGAGAATTTTCCTTAAGAAAATCTGACTGATGTGTACCTTCTACATATCCAAAACCGATATTGAACCCAAATTGGGAATCAAATCATATTGCAAGCTTTTGAATGACAATAGAAAAAAACCCCAGTTCTAATTAAAATGGTTTTTAAAATGCAACAATGCCTATTTTTACTTATCTATATGATGCATTTTTGTTTAGTGAAATTAATGTGTCAACATGATCTGGTGAAAGACGGGATCTAAGATGATTAACAATTATTCCTGCACTTGAAAAAAAAAAACCAAGACAAAATCAGAAAAATTAAAGGGTCATGAACCAAGAAATCTAAATTCCCTTCATCTTTTTTTAAGAGGTTGTTGTGCTTTAAAAACATTCTGTAAGTTTCAGAACTCAACTCAAAAATATTTGGTTCTAACTGAACAGAAATTTCTGTGCACTTGTAAGAGCCGTGTAGAATATTCAGGGCCGCTGCTGGCCAAATGGGTGCCCTAAGCAGAATAGTATTGTTGTGCCCCCTCCCTCAAAAACAAAACAACAACAAAAAAACACCTACTAGCCTATATGGGGTCAAAATAGAACTTTCTATAAATATAAAAGTAAATAAATTCATTGTAATTACATTGTGTTATTTATAAATTACAATTGTAGCCCTAGACAGAAAGACTAATATGATTTTATTAATACAGTGTGATTGATTTTATGGTCTCAAGCATTCAGAAATCACACAAAATAAACGTCCACGTTTTTGTTGAATAAATTAAATAGGCTGAATCATTTCTATTACAAAAAGGTGGCCAAATTAAAAAATAAATTATAATAAATTAAGTGTATATTTGAATTAAATCTTAAATTAAATTATTTAATTAAATTAAATCTGGTCAATATTAAACAAAGATTGGATCGTCGATTATCAGCCCTTTGCAGGCACTGCATTACATTATGTATTTTTACAACCATATATTGCCTCGATGTTTTTATATAATACATTTTACGCCATGGAAACTGCAATGATGTCTTTTCCCTGATGTTTGTCATGTGTGCTTTTTTTTTTTTTTTAACAATTAGCCTATATATAATATGTGTGTTCATGTTTAAATTTTTCTAGTTATGGAAAATTTGAATAGGGTGGCAGGTCACTACAAATAAATAAATGTATGGGAAAGAGATCCCACAGCACAATAATTAGCTGCGTTTGTAGCTGGTTTGTAACCAGACCGATAAACAAACACAACAGACTAGTTAGCTTCAGTCCAGACGCATACACGCGATGAAACCGTCCATAAACAGTTTGCGCGATCACAAAGTGAAAGTAAAAAAAACAAGCACGAATTCAAACGCGATTTCAATACTTAACCTAATTGACAGTGGCTCCCCGATGCCCGAAAATTACATTATTACCCAAACATATTTGTGAAAGAATGCAAAAGCACTTAAACATATTTTCCTCCCTATATGATAGCCCGACGGGCAGGGCTGAGATGGATTTTGGTAGCCCGACTGGAAGACACAATAGCCCCGGGACGTCGGGCTAGCGATTCTGCGAGCCCTGGCAGAAGATAATCAACGCCTGTTTCTACATCCCTGCCCCGCCTACCATGCTATTTATCTTAAATAGTAAAAAACATTAAAACCCTTACTGTTCAAACACTTTTGACTGGTAGTGTAGGTACTGAAATGAAAATTCTTGGCTGAATTTGAACAAAATAAAACACTGGGAGAAAGGCCGAATACCGAACACAGTTTTACACGTTGAGCAGCATTTACTACACAAGCTTGTCAGTGAACAACAGCTTTACCAACAAGATGTGCATGAAATATTGCACAATATTTATTGTGTAGCAGAAGTTTGCTGTATTAGAGCGTGACTCTATTCGATCGCATCATGTTATTGTTTGGTGAGATTTATTCAGTCTTTTTGTTTATTTGTCACTCAAAGATTTTTTTGTGGCTATTTTCAGCTAAATAATTTTGGTTGCCAAATGTTTGGTGCATCTCTAATTTATGCATTTTAACCTAAAACACAGCAGCATCTATGAAGAATATATGCTGTCAAACATACACCGTTCTCCAATTATAAGGTGGGTTAAAACAGTTTTTAATGATTTAAAATAGTTTCTTTTTTTTTTTACAATAATTAAACAGTAAGAAAATGCAGTTATTTTGTTCTAAAAGCTTCTCTAAACAATATTACCCTTTCTGTGTCACTGACTTCCACAAATACATAGGCTATGCAAACAAACAGAAAGAACACAAGCATCAAATATGCACTACAAATCAAAGCTACAATTAGCTGTTCTCTGACCCAAATCGAAACTGCACAACAAAGTCTTAATATTTACTAGATACAGCTTTACTCCCTCTGCCAGTGCAAGTCGAAGGTATTTTTCATCCAAAGAAAGAGTATCTAAGGCGTAGACACATTTTTTTGCCCTCAATAAAACATTAGCATTGTATCACTTAAGAGTTTAAAGAGCAGATAAAAGTATCACAATATTTACACAACTGAAGTCTAGTTTATCAATAAACATCTTGTGAAATGAAAAGCTGCATGTTTGTAATTAATTATTCATCAAGACATTTAAATTAAATATCACTTCTAGCCATAACAGTCCATAACCCATAATAGTGATTCCTCCAGTGAAAAGTGCATCCCCTGTTGTCCTCTTACATCAAAATGCACTTTCATATTTTTTAGGACTTTTTTTGCTTTTAGATTTCGTTTGATCAGTGTGTATTTTTCTCCTGTTTCAGACATTTTTTTTCCACTGGAGAAGGCAATATTATAGACAGGGGACTTAGCCGTAGGCAACACTTTGAAATAAAATGTCTTAATGATTGGTTAGTTTAATACAAACACGTAGCTTTTAGCTTCAAAAGATGTTATGTGATGGACTGCAGTTGTGTTGTGAATTATCTTGCTGCTTTTCTTCAAACAGCACTCATTTACTGCAGAAGATCCTCTAGTAAACAAATGATGCAATGCTACATTTTTTCAACTCTATTCTGAAAAAAGGAATCAAACTCAACATCTTGGATGGCCCAAGGCGGAGTGATTTTTCTGAATATGTTCAGTTTTGTATGAGCTATTCAAACCTCTAGCCTCCATGTTCATAGCCCTAAAAGCCTGATCAATAGCAATATGATGGCTGCATTTCACAAACACTATTAGTGCACTATTAATGGTCCACGATGAGTCAAAACTGGATTTAACTAGACCCAAACTAGGCTAACAAATGCCATTTAACCCGTTACAGGAAATGATGTGACTCCTTGTCATCAGGTGGAGTACAGACGGGATACAACATTATGGCCCTCCAGTCTAACCAATTCAGCATTGTTAGAATAGCTAAATTAAAACATTATAAAAACAATACTACTATAGATTAATAATTTGAAGCATGCACTAGAGTTTCCCTACAAAGTATCTAATTGGTAGCTTATATTAATTTAATCTGCTATAAAGCACAATATATTAATTCCAGTGATGTGATTGAACTTGTCACTCTTACCTTGAGTCGTTTGACGACTTCATCGTTGCTGATTTTATCAGTGATCTCTTTGACACCCAGTGGGTAGATGATCTTTCCGTCCCCGACCGGTCTTTGCTGCTGAGGCTGCTGCGGGAACTCCATCATCTTTCTCCAGACAGACAGACGGTCCTCTACTGGCCTCTATAGGCAACAACACTAAAGTTCAGCACACAAACCCACCACACCACTACAAAAACACTAAAAAACACTTTATGCGCGTCTGTTTCATGCTCTCTGGGTGTGTGGCTAACATCCCTATAACCGTGCAATGACACGAAAACCCTACAGACGTCAGTTTGCAGGAGAATCCGGAAAAAAAGCACGAAGCTAATGAAGCTAATAGCAATACTAGCCTGAGAGCTAACGAGACCCGCTCCGCTGCCGCGCTTTTAATCTAAAACGCGGTATCAATGCATTTAAAGCTCTCGTGACAAGAGTCTCCATATATTATGCATGTTCAGACATGACCATACTACTTGGATAATAAAACGTCGTTTAAAAGCACATCTGAGAGTGAATGAGCTCCATGAGTCGCTACTGGCCTAGCCGTCAGCTCCAGGCCTCAAACTATTCAACAAACACACAGCCAACACTCACATTTACCCATTAAAATCCCAACCCGCCGCTTCCCGTGACCCCAAAAACATTTATTCCACATCGCTCACTAGACACTACTCCACTACGGCCGTTATCTTAACTTTAGACGGTAAGAAAATCGGAAATGTTTACTTGTTTTTTCTGTACAAGTTCACTCAGCGAGGCAAACAGCGACCACCAACTTGATCATCCCACACAAACTGTTTGAATTAAACTCCCTCGAACGACCCCAGTTGCCTTACAACCGCTTATAGATAATTCCCCGGTCATTACCTCACAGACAAGTCGTTGTTTTAATTCATGAGTCGGGTTCGGGTTCGGGTACGGGTGTTTTTTTTAGTTTAGGGCACAAAGCTCCGTCTCTTTCATACAGGGTTGTGTGACCGTCCTCGCATGGAAAGTGGAGGCGCAGCGACCCCATTGGCTGAACGACGGTATTGCAACGCGCCGATGGAGGGAGAAAAATGACCATACAGCTTAGAAAAGAGACGCATAAAATGTGAACGAACGGCGCTGAACTTGATTTACCGTAAATGTCAGAGAAGACGTTTGTGAATTTTGTGAATGCTTGTGAGTTTTTGAAACAGATTTTTTTAAATAAATTTGTAATAATAACTTCTTATACATTTATTATATATAATATCCTATAATACACACACACACACACACACACACACATTTTATTTTTACTCTTATTTTATATTTTTTCCTGTGTACTGGAGTTTTCACCAAGACAACTTCCTCGTTTTGAAATGCTTTCCATTAAATCTATTTCTGTTTCTAAGTTTTTTTTGCCATGTAGGTTTCCCTTGCCTAATGCCCATCAATAAAACGAAGCTGGAGTCATACTGTTTTAATCCACTGGAGGCGCTGCAGTATTTTTTGCTTCTCCGCCGAGAGTTGTTCGTTTGGTTTTCTTCTTTACTTTGCTTCCTCGAACTTGTAAACAGTGTATCTGTCGTTGGCGTCTTGTGTACGGGTCACAGCAGAATGCCAAAGAAAAAGAAAAACGGACTGAGTCCCTCCCGAGCCTCGTCGCATGCGGCTGAATACGGGAGCGGATCCGAGAGTCGAGCACACGGGGGAAACGGACCTTTCGTGACCCGGCCGGACTCATCATATGATAACTTTGGATCCGCGCAGTTCAGGAGCGGTCAGTTGGAATCTCAAAGCAGAGACGAAATCATCCAGAGCATGCAGGAGATGTTTTCACATCTGGATCCAGAAGTCATTTACATGGTGCTTTCAGAAGCAGATTTTAAAGGTAAGAGCAAATGGCCACCACTGGCTGTAATTTTAGCAAGGATCTGATTCAGTTTAGACAGCAGACAATCCTACGAATTACAGAATCAGCGATTGTATATATAGATCTATTGTTACTACTACCTGTAGGAAAGCCAATCTGAAGTTGGTTCATTTGTTTTGGAGCATTGTAGCCGGTTTCTACCTGCCTAACTAACTGTTCCAAATCCAGCTTTCCCAGTCCATGGCCAACTAGTAGTAGGTTTGTTAATGGTCAAAGATGGGTAAAGATCAGCTTGGACCGATATTAGACCACATAGAAACCAGCTACACATACCAAAACACCACCTTCACCTAGATTCACTTCGTTACTTAAAATAAAAAATAAAATGTATTCTATTTATTATCATTATATATTATTAATATATTTTAAATATTGTAAGTTGACACTGTCATTATGTATAATATGATTAAATGGCATGACATACAAGGGATAATTAATCTTCGTGTAAGACACTTGTTCACAAATTTGCAATTGTTTGATCAGAAATGCATTAGAAACAGTAATACTGGGATGTATTTTACTAACTAAAATAACTTTTCTAATTTAATGTATTTTAAAATGTAATTCCTGTCAATGGAAAGCTGACTTTTTTCCACTTATGTCTTAATTGTCAGATCCTTCAGAAATCATTCTGATTATTCTGATGAAGTACAAAAATGATCAATTATTATTGGTGCTCAGTTATTATTTATGGTTCTTATTATGTAGTTTATGCTGCCTAATAATTTTTGTGTACTAAATGGTTTCAGTTTTGACTAATAAAATCTTTTTTGAAATGTATGTACGAATGTGTTTGAAAAGGAAATCTTTTATACCGTTACAGACTTCCTGAAAGTATTAAATAAATTTAACCCAGACTTTTAAACAGTTTCTACATATGATATTCTCTGAAGCAAAAAATATCGCTATTTCTTGAGCACCAAATCAGCTGAATTTCTGAAGGATCATGTGACACAGAAGAGCAACGGATACTAAAAATTCAGCACTGTCATCTCAAGAATAAATGAAATGGAAAGCATTTATAATAGTGATAATATTTCACAATTTCATTAAATATGAAACGTATGCCATTTTAAAATATTCAGGTTTTTCTTGTTTATCTCTTCGTTAGTGGACAATGCAATGGATTCCCTTTTGGAGCTGTCAGATGCTGCTGAGGTCGTAGCTCCACCCCCTCCTCCTGTCTCAGGCTTTGAGCAGGCAGCCGCTCTCCTGGGAACAAGCACCATTCAAGCAGATCCCGTCAGTGGAACAGCGCAGAGCTTCACCTTTTCAAACCAGCCTGCATCTCAAGCAGAGCTCAGTCCCACTGAAACACACCTGACAGAAGAGTTTGATGCTCTCATAGATGAGGAACTACAAACATTAACGTCACAGCAGACACAAACAAGCTCACATCCTTTGATATCCTCCATACTACTGTCTTCTCTGCCCCCTCCTTCTCAATCCATCCCTCTCTCCTCACTGCCTCTAGCAACCAAGACTCAGCTCCCAGCTCCTCCGACTTTACCCGAGCAGGCCTCATACTCTGACCCCGGGCTCAGTGAGGCCTGTGGTGGTTGTTCGCCCGTGAAGGATTTAAGTTTTGGAGAGGTTCATATCCCTGAAACCAACACCTTATCTCTTGATTTTAGTCACCTAACACTGGAGGCCAGCTCTGCTGAACCTCGGCCCTCAGCCTTCCAGGTTTACCGTAGACCTGACCAACTCCATAAACATGCTGCAGCAAAGCAACATCAAGAAGCCCTCCGCACTCCTGCCATGTTCTGGAACACTCAGGCTATTGAGTTTCATCCTCGCTCTGTGGGGCCAAGCTTCATTACACCTGTCATTCCTAAACCCACTCCTTGGAGCACTAATCCCATCCCTGCTGCTCAGTGGTTGGGTCATGGACCTATCAGACAAGCACCTTTGAAACCTTCTGCGACTGTACCAGAGTCGTGGACTCTGCCGCACAGAAACAGACTCAAATTGGAAGGGCAGTTATTGGTTTTATTAAGAGGGGCTCCTGGATCAGGCAAAACAACCCTTGCCAAGTAAGCAAGAAGACTGGGATATGTTATTTTACTGAGAGGAGAAGGAGTAGCATAAAGGAAACCTCTTCAAGTTGTGGAAGAAAAGAGTATAATGTGCTTTTTTATTCTTTTAAACAATGTAGTCCATGAGAGCAGTTCATGACTTACAACACTCCATTATATAGAGGAAATATATTTCCTTAGGCGAAAGTTTTAAAGTTTTAACCTTCTGAGGTAGGGTTTGGGTCATTAAGATGAATTAAGATGGTGCTAAAAGAATTAGATGGATTGTTCTTTGGTAATAATTCATTTGTAGGAAATATGCCATGTGGTGGTGTCAAATTCTCTTAATTTTTATAATTGTTGAAGCTTTTTCATAGTACGTGGTATAATCGTAGTAGTGTATTGCATAACAAAATGGTTTTGCAAGATAAATCTGGTTGCTTAAGTGAAGATTCTGTGTATTTTTTAAATATCAGGTTTGACTTGAAAAGAACATTTTCATAATAATTTCTCTTTTAATTAATAGAAAAAAATTAAATATATGTGCACCTCCTGTGAAGCAAAAGGGAAAAACATTGTTTTAGTTTAAATAATTTTTGTATGCTTACAAAAAATATACATGAAAATTATCTAAGTATTCTGTAACAAATACCAGCACATATGTTGTAATTAGATTTTACACTGGCACATAACCATGCTCGTCGCAAATATGTATGTTCCTAGATAAAGTGTATTAGTTTTTGTCTCTCTCTGTTGTTCAGTGCTATGTTGGTGCAGAACCCTGGAGGAGTTGTTTTAAGCACTGATGATTATTTTACTCGAAATGGACAGTACTGTTTTGAGCCAAATTTGCTGGGAGAGGCCCACGAGTGGAATCACCAGAGAGGTGAGTGTTACAGGCCTGTTTAGCTCAAGCCAAAGCATAATACCAGGTGTGTACCATTATCTGTAGTTGTTGCCCTGTGTGTTATACTACTTTGACTACCCATTGACAACACAGTCTGATTTTGAAGGTGATGTGTGCGGGGTCTTTTTTACTTCAAAATTGACTACCTATAACTGTTTAGTATGCTGAAACAGTTTATCGCTGAAGCAATTTATGCTAATTACTGTGAAATTGTACACTCTCCAACTTAATGTCACTATAAAAACGTTGCTTGATTGTTTGAGAGACTCAGAGACCAGCCCTATATGACAACATTGGCTCAACCAGTAATGTAAGTTTAGTGAGGGACTACCTGGTGAGAAATAGCAGACAGATTAAATGTTTTAAAAACGTTAAATTTTCACTATTCTGCTTGGCACCGCAAACAAATTACACACTTTAAATTTTATCTTCATATAATGCAATTTCTTTGTGGCTATCTACATTTCAGCAAAAGAGGCTTTTGAAAAGGGACAGTCACCCATCATAATAGACAACACCAATATGCAATGTTGGGAGATGAAACCATACGTTGCCATGGTAAGCAATTTATTTTGAAATGCGAAATATGAAATGGGTATCAATTTTCAATATCAGACAATGGCCATATGTTTTTTTTTAATGTGAAATCAACTGTGGTTTTTCCAGGTTTAATTTCACAAGTTGCATATATGCATATTCTCATGATCTTCTCTATTGGATTAGAATATTCCATACTTTACAGTGTTTATAGACATGACCTGCAAAGACTCATCCATCGTGCTGATTGCCTATTTTTCTTTCTTTTAGGCACAGAAACACAGATATAAGGTGCTGTTTCGTGAGCCAGATACCTGGTGGAAAACAAAACCCAGAGAGCTGGAGAAGTATGATAAACACTGCCACAATCTAGAAATAACTATTGTCACTACACATTTACATAATAAATAAACATAACTAATTTAAGAACAGTTGTGTTTAAACAGGTTTTCTTGGGAGTTTAAACAAGATACCCTTAATATATGTAGAACTGACACACAACATTGCTTTTAAATCATTTCACAAATGATCACAAATGTTTGCAATTTTTCCCTAAAGGCGCACAAGGCATCAAGTAACAAAGGACAAGATCCGACGCATATTAGAACGGTATGACCGATTTGTCTCTGTACAGAGCATCATGAATTCACAAAGACCAGAACCAGGGCCAAGTATTGTGGATTCAACGCAAACAGAGACTGAGCAACCCCAGTAAGTATATGCATTATATTAATGTTACTTCACATAATTTCTGTTGTTTTAAAATAAAGAAAAGGATGAGCTATGTCTATACAGCAGCAGAATATGGTTGTGTAAAATAGTACAGGATTTTACTGTGTCACACCTTTGGTAACTATGAAATTGTAGGATTCCTTATGTATTTAAACAACAATATATATTTCTTTTATTCCTTTCAGGCAGTCTTTCAACCCTGGCCTCATCCTGAGTCATCCCGATCTTGTTGGTGACTCTGGGTTGAGCAAACTCAACACAAACCTTTCCTCATCTCTGCCCGATGTGTCCTCTGTTAGCCAGACATACACTACCATATCTGCAGGTGAGGTAGAAGGTGAAATGGGTTCCTACAGTTCCAAGGAATCGGTCTTGTTCCATGAGAATATTCTGGAAAGGTCTGGAACTCCTCAGTCTGATCTTTTTGATACTGAAGGGTTAGACTTGGAGCTAGATGCTTGCCATGTGGACATGGAAACAGATTTGGGAAACTTGAGTAGCGGGACAACTGGAGAATTTGTAGTGTCAGCACATGAAACGTTTCCGGAGCTGCCTGTGGCATTTTCAGAGTCCATTGGTCAGCGTGTGAGGAGGGCCAGAGTAAAAGATAAAAATGAACTAGAAACTAGTGCCATTGATCAGCCTGTGAAATTTAACACTAGTGTTGACTCTTCAGTACAAGATAAGGAGGAGGGATGTGAAGGCGAGACTCTTTCTGGAAACAAAGTAGTGCGACCAGAGCTGTTGGATTTTGTTGGGGACTGGCCACTGGAATCTCAAGGTCAACGTCAAGGAAGACGTCAGAATTCAAAGAATAATACTGTAAAGAATACTGTTTTGGAATCCAATGTTGTTGAACACAAAGAGAGCACTTCTGCTGATAAAGACAAACATTCTGATACTGATAAGCTGAATACAGTTGAATTTCAAAAACTTGTAGATCTACTGCAATGTGGAATAAACTCTTCTCCAGGTTTTAACCAAGATCCTGCTCCAAGTAAGGAAACTTCCTTTGGTGGAAACATTGAGGGTAACATGAATATAGAGACTGTGGCCTGGCCTGAACTTCCTGACTGTGTGCTGGAGAGAACGCTCTCAGAGTGCAAGGATTACTCAAATTCTTCAAATCTATCAAAACGGAGAGCAAACCCAAATGAGCAGTCTAATCAGGTGTCTGCTGAGAAGAACACACAGGATGAGGTTGAGCAGGAGGACAGTGTGTTATCAGAAGATAAATGCGGGTTGAGCCCAAATGTCCAAGAAACTCTGTGCTCAAAGGTTGCCGTAGATGCAGAGAACAGTCTGGAAAGACGAAGGGGACTTAGCCGAAGAATGGGGAAATCTTGTAAACTGGCTCTCACCTTCACCAATCAAAGCCCTTCATCACCTTGCTCACAATCTCCAGTTGTTTCACATCTGCACCCTGATCTTACACCTACAGTGCAACCACCTTCATTGCCTGTGGAGTCATGTTCCAGTACCTCAACCCAGACACAAGCTCAGGACTTTGCCTTGCTTTGGCGAATTGACCAGAAGAAATTTTCTGAATTAGACTCTGACTTATCTAGTTGCGGTGTGTTTGTTTTAAAGGGAAACTCTTCAAATTTCACACCAAAAACAAGTGAACAAGAGTCTGCCTGCCAGCAGGGAGTGCCATACCGTGTGGTCCATGAGAAGGGTTCTCAGGTAGAAGAGAATGACTTTAGAGAATCTAACTCTAAAAAGCAAAACCTTGAGATTCTAAGCCGTCATTTCAGACGTGTCTCTATTGATATTCTGGAGGACCTTTATGAGAAGTGCCATCAAGATATCGAATGGACAACCAACTTGTTACTAGATTCTGGAGAACAACTATATAAAGAAGATGATGATTATGTGGTTCCTGAGGGAGAGTCTATAGAACAACTAAAAACTGTGATGGGCTCAGAAAGTGCTCGGGTTAGATCTGTATTGTCTGATGACTACAGCAATAGTTCAGGAAGTAGCATCAGTCTGAAGTCCCAAGAAACTAACCTTAGTGACATTAACCAGGCTGATGATGATTGGAGTCCAGGTCAAAGTTCACAAAGTGAAGCTGAAGGATCTGATGAGGCAAGCATGACAAAGGAGAAATGTGAGCCCAAAACTTCCTTTGGCGCATTAAAACAGCTTACAGAAAGCACTGAAGTTCAACTGGAGGATACAGCAACTAATGAGCAACAGACAGACAACACGGCTCAGCGAGGTCCAGAGCGGGAAGAGGCTTTAGTGACAGAAGGTGAGAAAGTTCAATGCCTGGAGGAAGCATTGCAGGAGTGGGGTGAAGAGGAGGCAGGAGAGAAGGAAAAGGAGGATGAGGAGACAAGAGAAGAGGTGAATGCCATAACACAGTCACTGTTGTGTCAGATTGATGAGATGGAGTGCAAAGAGGAGGAAGAAAGGAAGGAACGAGAATGGCAAGGAAAGAGAACTGCACAGGGGGGGAGGGAGCCAAGTTCAATGGATATTCAAACCTTGGAACTAAAACTTCCAACTGAACTTGCATTGCAGCTCACTGAGCTTTTTGGACCTGTTGGGGTCAGTCCAGGTAATTAATCCCTTCCAACAATATGATATTTAATTAGTGAATCAGTCAGTTATTCCAGTGACGTCAAGTGGTAACCCAGAAGAATAGGTCCCGTAATGCACATTCAATTAAGTGCGTTTATATTCTCAACCCTTGAGTAGTTTTGTTTGTGGTTTTTACATGACCTTCCTATGATGGAACTTCCCTAACTAGGCTACCTTCTTCCAAATAACACATAAATTTGCTTCAAAATAAATAGAAGTTGATGCCTGTTTATTTTGTTAATACGACTATGTGATAATGTGGTTTGTTTAATTTCATGCAGCTTAGTAGTTTTCTTGCTTTCTGCAGAACTGAGAACCACTGCATTAAACTGTTGTGTTTGGTGAAGGCCAAAGCACTTTATAAACTAATAGCTCAGCTTAAAAACAGACAAAATGAAACTGATTCTGGTTTTGTTTTTAATACAGTAATGTGAATAGCTTTACTTTAAAAAGAGCAACCACATCAATCCTCATTCACACTCATAAAATAGTTTTCAAATCTCTTTGAACTTCATATGGTTGCAGGTGCTTTTTCGTCAGATGACTGTGCAGTGCAGATAGACCTGAACTTGGCCAAACTGCTGCACCAGAAATGGAAGGAGACTATACAAGTAAATTCAGATATTTTGGTTTTCTTATGTTTTACTGTTTTACCTAGGTTGTTTTAATGTGACTGATTTTGCATTGATGTAAAACTTACCTAGTGTTTATTGTCTTTCGTAGGAGAAGCACAGACTGGCAGCTCTGTCCTATCAGCTACTGCAAGAGAGTGAGACTGCTTATTCTCTTAATACACACAGTACAAATTAATTGCAGATGTACACTATATACTAACCAGTAATGATACAATAAAGCATTAAGAAGGAAATCACATCTCCTCCAGTTTAATCTTGTTTGGCCATGCTGGTTAATCAGACCCAGAGTCAAATCTTAATGGTCCACTATTTTGCTCCATCTGTCTCAAACTGCAATATTTCACTTTCAGTGAGGTGCCTGGTGTTTTTTTTTCTGTCTTTCTTTCTTTCTTTTGGTCCAATTTTATGTTATGTGGCATTAACTACTGTACTTGCATCAAAAAATACATACAGTGTACTTATGTACTGGTATTGCAACACTTTTGCTAATATAGGTGGGAAATATAGGTTAGGGACAGGTTTGGTGGTATGGGTAGGTTTAAGAGAGGGGTCAGCAGTGTAATTGTTAAAAAAAATTACCTCTTAATTGTTATAAGATTTCTTAATGAAAATTAGTTAATAGAAAAAGTGCACTTGTTCTTTAACTGATTATGTCAAATGTAACATATTTTATATGCTTTTTTGGAAACCAAGCAGGTAGGAAAGGCCAAAAGATGGGAATACAGACATTTTTCATTTTTAAGAACGACATGCTTTTTAAAACAAAAAAAAGTATATTACTGATACTTTATCTAATATTGCCATGAAAATAGCCTTGATGCTGGCATGGCGTTAAAAAGTGAATAAATAAATAAATAACACAATCTAATAGTTCTCACTACAAAAACAAGGGATTTGTGTCTCCAGTGCTTTTATAAATGTCATCAGACACCAAAGTGTGTCCAATTTGTGAAAACTGCTCTATACTAAAAATAATTTTCCTCTGTTTCTGCTCTCTGCTGCCCATCTATCTTTGTGTTTCCAAGGTAACGAAGGTCCTGTCCACTGGGGTGAATCGCAAGGAAGCAAAACCAGACTGAGGGACCAATTAGGTTTGCGTGAAGAAATTCCTTTTATGGATCACTGGAGTGCATCCTGTGCTCCTGTCTCACTGAGGGACATCATGATTGAAGAGCAGGTGATGCAAGACAGCATGGAAAAGGTAATAGTCACACACAGAAACAGAAAAAAATCACTGCCTAGAACTTTGAAAGAAAGAAATGAACATTTGCCATGTTTGGGTTTTAGTCTAGGTCAAGTCGGAGGGACCTGGATAAGAAAGACGGTGCAGCCAAGCTAAAGGAGAACCAGCTGTTTTCCTCGTTCCCCACCATAGATCAACATTTTCTCAGGGACATCTTCAGAGATCACAGGTGATAATAGGATACACAGTGGTAGGCTATACACTGCAAAAAAAAAGCTTTTCTAGCTTAATTTTTTTGTCTTGTTTTTAGCCATAATATCTTAAAAATGTATTTTAAGATAATGTGTAGAATTGCTTGACAATGACGCTTTTGTTGTGAAAATGTTATTTTCCTCCTCCTCCCTTGGTTTCTTTCTTAAGCCATTTAAAGCCAAGAAATAAGCCACAATATTTAAAATTGTATATATAAGAATTGGGCAGTTATGGGCAGTAAAGAATTTAAAAACAGAAATAACCTGAAAGGAATTGTCTCTTGACCATCTGCTTATGTTTGTTTAGTTACTCTCTAGAGCAGACCGAACAGTTTTTGCATACTCTACTTGATGACGGACCAGTCAAAAACGTAGTGGCACCCGAACCTGCCCCTCAACGCAATGGTGCACACAGAACTCCGAGCAAAGAGCGGGTAAGCTACGTGTAACCCCGTAACCTACTGAAATAAAACAAAAATCCTGTATTGACGCTTTTTTGTCTCACTCAGAGATGGAAACCGAGAGATGGGGAAGTGGAAGCTGCTCAGTTCCAGGATTCGGAGGATCCAGAATACGAGGACTTTCGCACAGAGGCAACACTGCAGAGACGTCAGCAGATAGAGTGTTTTAACAAGGCAGCTGAAGCTCATCGACAAGGACGCAAGGATGTGGCTAGTTTCTACGCACAACAGGTTCAAGAGATTAATATTATAATGTGTGCTGAAAAGTTAGCTTTGTTCAATTCTTGGTATTTATAGAGTTTCTACTCGATGAACTACTCATACCATGAAGCAGTTTAAATAATGTAGGATTTTTTATTTTTCGTATCACATCTTATTCACAGCTATTTCATGTCTATTAGCTTCTTTAAAAAATGCATTCAGATAGCAATGCTGTTCTTTGATTAGAACTCTTACTTAAAAAGTTTGTTTTCAATTTTGTGTACATGTTTAGGGTCACATGCATGGGGACAAGATGCGTGAAGCGAATCACAGAGCAGCCATGCAAATATTCCAGAGAGTGAATGCTTCACTCCTGCCTCAGAATATTCTAGATCTCCATGGACTACATGTAGATGAGGCCATCCATCATCTTAGTCAGGTTCTCACAGACAAGAATTTAGGTACGTAAACTGATAAATATGTAACAGGTTTCCTTTTGAATAAAGCAAATGGATTGTGCAAGTTTTTGCGGGCATTATATTTTTCTTCTTTTTTTTTTTGTCAGAATTCAGTCAGGGTTTGTGTCAGCCTCAGCTGTCAATTATCACAGGAAGAGGCAATCGCAGCCAAGGGGGAGTGGCACGCATCAGGCCTGCTGTACTAGACTACCTCAAGAGTCATCACTACAGGTATACTGACTGCATCCAGTGTTTTTAAAATATTACTTTTATATACAGTGGTATATAAATTAAATAAATAAATTAATAGAACACTAATTTTTCACCAGATATAAAATGGTGTTAAGTCAGTTATTGTCTTTTTGTAGTTATTATCGGTAGGAAATATCAGTTTGCATTAATTTCCAATCATTAATTTTACCGTTAATTGTAACATCAATCAGTCAGTCAGCTTCATTTATATAGTATCAAATTTGGAGAATAGAGTGTCAGTAATTTATAACAACAAGATTAATCGCTCAATTTTTTAACTAAAGGGATTTCATTATTGAATGCAGAGACGTTGTCTAAATCAGCTCAGTTTCAACCGGGTCTTTGTTATCAAATGAACGATAATTGCTAGAAATGAAGTGTGGCCAACTAAGCAGTGAAATTCTGATCTCACCATCCAGTCTGTCTAGAGTGACATAAATAAACAGAAAGTACTGAAACCGACTAAATCCAGAAGAACTGTGGGAATGTCTCCAAGATGTGCAAACTATGCAGAAGTTCATCTAGGGCACAAGCTGCTTTAGTTCTTCTGGATTTAGTCTCATTTTTTTCTGTTTCCTCATGTAATTCCAGACAGACTGCATGATGAGATCAGATCTCTGTGTGGAGCACTGACTGATGTCTGGATATTAAAATTCATGTCAAAATGAATGTTTGGAAATGTAAACTGATGTTTCCTACTGAGACACTACAGCAAAAGATAAAAATAACTGACTTAATACAATTTTATCTGGTGAAAATATTAGTGTTCTAATAGTTTTGGCCACCACTGTATACATTAGAAAGAAACAAACAAATGTATATATTTAATCTGAATATTTAATCCAACATCATTATAAAGACATTCTTAGCACTTAATTTGTGACTTTTTTAAATTTTATTTTATTTTATGTGTGTATTTATTTATTTATTTATTTTCTTTTTTCTTTTTCTTTTTTTTTCTCTTGAATTACCAATTGTCACTACATTTTGTCATTTATTTCCCGTCATTTCTTTTTGTTTTTCTCACAGTTTTACTGAACCTAAGACTGGATTGTTGCTGGTCGTACTTCATAAAGAGCTGCTACAATGAAGCGTTTACTTTTGATCTCTCTCTTTCCACTGCCTTAATCCAAAGTGTCTTCTCTGCTGATTAATAGTGCCAGTAATTATACTGTTCTTTTGTCATTTAATTGAAAACACCATTTTCATGTCTTCTGTAATTGGGCGAGGATTTATAGTCATAAAAAAAACAAGGTACAACATATTTACAGTGTTTTATATTGCATTGACATGTAAATACATATTATTCTTTATGGAAAGTTTATTAATGCTTCCTTATGAGGCCATTAGGGACCAACTGATTCTACTTCCTGAACATAATCACTACAATTAAATGTAATTATGTTTTTCTGTTTTTTGGCTTTTTGTAACTATATATATATATATATATATATATATGTGTGTGTGTGTGTGTGTGTGTGTGTATGTATATATATATATATATACACAGGAGAAAAGTGGGTTGTTATTCAGGTACTTGTTTGATATTTATTTTCATTTTTATTGTAAATCGTTTTGATCCATACTTTTGGTTTGAAAGTGTAATGTCAGTTTTACAAGACCTAGAATGTTGTGAATGTGAATGGGGATGTCATAAGATGGCTTATTCTCATCAGTGTTGGTATACATAGAAATACGTTAAGAGTTTCTGGAAATATAAATGCTGATCCTCAGTCAGCTTTGCATTTTAGTTGGTTTGTGAGCCGCTTGGACAGATGCTACATCAGAGTCGAACATTTTATGTTGCTGTGTTGTGCTAGTTTTTGATTTTTAACTCCGCTTTGGCTTTTATATTTCCAGTTAAAAATGTTGATACCACACATATTTTATAGACATCTTAATGCTGCTATGCAAATCACAATTCTCATGTGTAAGAATTTGTTCTGAAAAAATATTTTTGTGAAATTGTATATTTTGAACCTAAAAAGATTTTATATGTAAAATGTTGTTTTATTTTTGTTAGAAAGTATGGTTGGGGGAAAAAATACTGAAGAGAAAGAATAAAGTCTTAACATTTACAAACTTTGATTCCTTTGGTGAAATTTAAAATGGTCTGTAATTAGCGTAGCTCTAGGGATTAGCGTAGCATGTGCTTGGAGCTCAAAATCACAGCTGAACATTTTCTGCGTCCTCGTGTCTCTTTCTCTACATTTCCCCTTTATTCAGTAGAAACCGTTGGTGGGGGAAAATATAACTCAGCGTGTTGAACGCTTAGTAGCTGACGTTTGTTTCAAATAGTAAAGGTCAGATTCCTCCATGATGAAAGTGGCAGCTGTTGAAGTGAATGCAGTGCATCTTCTCTCCATCAGAGGGCGACAATGTTCACTCACCAAATTACTTCGTGCCACCTGGAACTGAATATATGGCTTTATTATACAAACAACTTGTTTGCTGTGTTGATTAGAAATGTTCAGTGCTCTTCAGTTTGTCATTGGAAATTGGAAAAGTTTGCATTGCTGCCTTTTGTTTGTTTATAAGCGGTAAACAAATTCAAAGTCCAAGAGAAATTTAACATGCTTGAATTTACATGACCTTTTATAAACTAAACTTAAGTACTCTGATGTTGTGGTAATTTTTTACCAAACTGCCTTAAGAGTGCTCTCTAAAATGTGTCTTCTTAGTGAAAATAATTTAAACTGGAAATAAGGATTCATTTAAAAATGACTAAAATGACTTACAGAGCAATGTGGTCTCAGGGTTTCCAAAGAATAAACAGTAAATCTCATCAGGACATGGACTTTATGTTTTTCTTGTTTGTATCTTTGTTTCTTTGCTGCATTACCTGCATTAGTTTCACGTATGAGTTCTAGACTGCAGAAGACGCAAGGCTCTAGGATGTAGATGTGCTGAGAACGTCACAGCGGAAGCTTAGAAGAGATTTGATGTACGATTTTACAGAGAAAAGAGCCCAGCCTCGCATTTCACTTCCCTCTACTAGAGGAAAGAATATATGCTCTGTCTCTGAAGGCATATATCTTCTCTCTGTGCTTAAGAGTATAGAATTTCCTGAGTTTAACAGTTTAACTTCTGAGAAATATGCAGCTTTAGACTGAATTCTGATCTTTTCTTAAAGCTTAATTACATTACACAAAGTAACAAGCCAAATTGAGCTTCACGTGAACTTGTGAATTTTACATTTGAAGAGTTCAAAGAGGTGAGTTGCTTTTTTCTTTCTTAATATGTGCATTACGTATATTACTATTCAGTTTAAAACTGTGACTCCGTTTATAAATATATTTTCTATCTATAACTTTAATTAATCTGCATACATTTATCAACAATTCAAACCTAGTATGTACAGTGTTCATTACTTCTAAGATGCCTAACCGGTTTAAATTTAAATGACTTTTTATTTTTTTTTTTAAATATAAAGTTTTTTATGTCTTAAAAAAATGAAAATCATAATATAATGAATATAATATTCTTGTTCCTTGGTGTAATATGAACGTGGTGAACAAGGGCTTCAGTTAATAAACCGTTTGATACTTTTTGGTAACCTATCTAATTTTCTGTTAACTAATTATGTTTTAATGAACAAAAACCTAAATGGAAAGAGTATTAGAATCTATATTTTAATTATACTTTAAAAATGCCTAGTGTCAACAGTATGTGTGCTCCATCACGAATGTATTGTAATCCTCTAAATGTAGTTTATTTTTCCAATACTTAAAAAACAAAAATTACACAAGACTTTAAGACTCCTGATGTGTTTCGATGTGAAATAATGATTGGAGTAATTTCTTTCTATATTGGCACAGAAATGTGTCTAAATCATTTGACTATTAAACTATTACATACTTTCCAGAATAATCTTATTTTTAAGAGTAATCTGTCTGATTCAGACAGACTTGGTCTTTTGTGATATTATCTGGAGCAGCTGTTTGAATCATCGGTGCACTTTCCTCTCATGACAGCCACGTATAGGCCTAGGAAGTGTAAGTCATTGCCGTTTCGAGAATCATCTATAAAGTTGTGTTGTCAAAAATGTCCTTACCAGCACTGGCCCATAGATTTATTAAATAAACAAACAAACATACTGCGGAATTTGTGTTAAACAGCCTTTTTAGAACACTCGTAACCAAAAATCCTTACATCCCACTTTAGTCGATAACAAGGCCGTTGTCAACACGAAGCGTCCCAGGCTTTATAATGAGATAGGCCTACTATGCCCTGTAGCACATAGCGAGCAAATGAGCAAATGAGGAGAACATGAAAATTTTAATGATTGTCTTCTGCATGATGTTGTAGGCCTACTATTTCTTTTTTAAAGGTATATTTAGCACAAAAATGAGAATGAGAATGAGAAAAAACAACATTTCAATCTGCACTGACTTTCTTTTGTGGAGTGTATTTTTAAGAATGTTGTAGTTAAAACAACATCTGACCCTGTAGACTGTCACTGTATGGGGGAAAAAAATTATAGCAAAATGTGACATTTCAAAATTGTTTCTTTTGTGCTCCACATAATTAAGAGAATCACATAGGTTTGGAATGACACAAGTCTGAGTAGATAATAATTTCTTTAAATATAAGACAAATTAGATATAAATACATATAAATATAAATACATATAAATCTATTTTACAGTTGCATCTAAAAATCTCATTGTATGAAAACATTTCTTGGTGTCTTGTGCATAATAGTAATTTTACTTCTTCGTTCTTGCAATTAAGCAGGAGTCAGAGAGAGCACAGCGAAAGACACGGCTGGATTATATCTCACTTCTAGACTTCTGTCTTAAATATCTCTAATGATACATAACAAGTTTCTAAACCTTCACTGGAATACAGGGCCAAGGAGTAAATCCCCACATCGCAAGACGAAGAGCTTGAAGAATACTTCAGAATGCTGTTTAACTTGAGGTTTTATTCTTAGTCCTGGAGATCTTAAATTACAACGATGACCTCATCGTTTGTTGGACATCGCTAATATATTTTTTTTACAAGCATTAGACTGTACTTTACAATAACTACAACACCAGAGACAGAAGGATGAATGGGTTGTCAGAGACCTCAGTGAAATGCGTACTGGTCGGAGACTGTGCAGTGGGTAAAACTGCACTTCTTGTACGATTCACTTCTGAAACGTTCCCAGACAGCTACAGACCGACTGTTTACGAAAACACTGGCGTCGATGTTTTCATGGATGGAATCCAGATCAGCTTGGGACTGTGGGATACCGCAGGACATGATACATTCCGCCAAATCCGGCCCATGTCCTATCAGCAAGCCGATGTGGTTTTGCTATGTTATTCAGTGGCGAATCCAACTTCGTTAAATAATTTGCGGCAAAAATGGATCGCTGAAGTGAGGGAATTTCTTCCAAAGGTACCTGTGCTGGTTGTTGCCACACAGACAGACAATCGTGAGATGGGCCCGTATCGTGCTAATTGCACCACGGCCTCTGAGGGCAAACAACTGGCACAGGACATCCGTGCCAAGGGATATCTGGAATGCTCGGCTCTCAGCAATCGTGGTGTGCAGCAGGTTTTTGAGTGTGCCGTTCGAACCGCTGTTAATCGGGCAAGAAGACGGACAAGGCGGAGACTGATGGACCTTAACCCCTGTAAAATCTCCTGATGATTTTAAGAGAGGGATGGTGTTAAATGCTCATCACTAAGACAAAATTGTTTCTCACACACCAAAGTATTTGAAGCCTCAACAAAGACTTCTTAACACTGATGTCTAAAAAAGGTTTACTTAAAAGACTGTTTGACTGTTAGACCGTCTTCTAGACAGGTTTTGACCATATATTAGACATGTTACAGACATCGAACAGGTATTTATTCAATCCCATTAGCATTCCTGGAAAATGTAACTAAGCACAAAATGTACCATGGGAGGTATGTTGGAACGCTAACAGGTAATATTAGCTGGGCTTATCTACTATGTTCTTACATATAAATTAATAATTTGATATGCAATTACTGTGTACATGCAAAAAAATTTAAAATACCTACATGTTACATCTTTAATTAATTTCAATATAATTACACTGTTGACCCATCCCTTACACTTCCACATACCACCAAACCTGTCACTAACCTTACCCGTATCCCACCTCAATAACAGCAAGTGCTTTGCAATACCATATAAACACAAAAATTATTTTTAATGTAAGTACATAGTTGTTAAGACCATCTAATATAAACAGGGACCATTTATTCATTAAACAGCTGTGTCCTTGTTAATTTAATTTTTTATTTTATTTTTATTTTTTTTAATTATTGATCACAGGATATTACAAGTCAAATTTATCTTTCAAAGCTGTGCATGTCTTATTGCACAGCTACATGTTTTTCAAAATGTAAATTTTTAGGTTGTAGTTCTTCAAGTTAAGTTTTACATTTCCTTCTTGTGAAAAACTGACTCTCAGTCTGCTGGTTCCTCTCCTACAGCTGTGATCATGTAAAATAAGAATTCACATCATAATGTCACACTGAGATCACCCTCTGTAATCTTAATTTTTAGATAATGATTAAATCGCTTTGGTTATGTATTTCTGATTTGATGACAATGTTTTTTTTGTGATTTGTTGTTTGTGGAGCTAAAATAAGGATTTCAGTCATGAAGTACTTTTTCTTAAAAGAATGATTTCATAGTCTTATGAAGTCTCTCAAATAAGTAGTTGTTATAATAAAAAAGAGTTTAGCTGTAACTTGACTAATGTATCTGTGTGGTTTGTCATGCACAGCGAACCGTTGAAAACATGTTTACGTTCTGACTAAATGAACACAAGCCATGCGTTCATAATAAATATAAAAATATTTTGAAAAGGTGGTTATTAATGGCAAGAATATGAAAATCCCCTTTTTAAGGACCCCCTTCAAAAAACATAAATTTAAATCATTTAGATCCATTTTTAAAAATATTAAATAAATTAATATAAAAATATATCTTTTTTCTGAATATTATTGTTTAAAATGTTTATTAATGAGTTAATGGGTTTTATTTGTATGGCTTTTTTCTTTTACCTAATTACCCTGAAATTTTCTGTGGCTCACATGGCCTCTTCCAGAGGCCCCTCGGTAGTCCCCTTACCTCATTTTAAAAAATACGGCTTGCTAAAAAAACAGTTGGCAAAATAAGAATAGCGAACAATTATTCACTGTTACAAACAACTTTTCCGTCAATAAATTCCTTATTCACTGCTTATTAATAGTAAGGTGGTTGTTAGTTGTTTAGTTAGCGGGTAGGATTAGGGATGTAGAATAAGACATTAACATGTGCTTAACTACTACTAATAAATAAGCTAGAATTTAGCATATTACTAGAAATATGCTAGTAACAATTTCAACATATCAACATTTTTGAAGATTGAAATCTTTTAAAATAAACAGTTTGGACCTCCATTATGAATCAGTTAGAGACTTCATAAACAATAATGACAAAATATCTGCACAGAAAAATAACCAAGCTGTTTCTCAACTGATGTAAAACGTTCTGTTTAAACATAGATAAGTAGGGTATAAGGCGTAAATCATGATAACATTGGTCAATGATCTCTTCTGTTCTCATATCAGATAGCCTAGGTTTACAAGCCATGTGTTAAGTGTTTTTTCACACCAGATGCAATGTGTAATACATTAAAACCTACATAATGTCTTCTCCATTACCACTTTATACCTGTGTGTGCAAGACATTAAGCGAGAATGTTATTTATAGCCTTTCTGAAACATTCTATTCTGAGCTCCCAGATTTGGGTGTCAGTGTGAGTGTGTGCTGATATCTGGTGAAAAATAAACACTAAGGAAAACAGAGACAGAGTTCACGTTGTTCAAGCTGATCTCTAGTTAAGCTTTAACAGCACTGTGCAACACTGTATAGACTGTCTTGATTATGATTATATATTTTATATCAGATATTTTCAGATTTGCATTGTATTACAGCAGACTGACAATCTGCTCGTCCAGCAAACTGGTAGAGACTTTGGGAACAATATAAAGCATGCAGGTCATGTAAAGCATTGCAAGGCTTTATACATATAAGATATCTTAGGAAAATGCACAGAGTACAGTTATTTATGATATACCCATGCAGTCCCTGGTATTTTGAATTTTTTGTGTTACATAATAAACAGCAGAATGTTTTATAAAATTGTCATCAAATTAATACACAGGCATAATGTAAAAACAAAGAAGATGCATGCTACTCGCACTACATAAAAGGAAGAGTCGACAGAGAAAAAGAAGAAGACAGAGCAACAGAAAGAAGGAGTATATGTTATGTGGTTTATGGAGATGATGTAGGCCTGTGCTTTTGGAGAACTAAAAAGTTCAGACCCTGAAACCACATCCCAACAGGAGAACGTCTCTCTCTGAACTCAGTAAAACCACGTTGTGCTTCGTGGCTCCTTAGAAAAATACTATATGTGCAGCGTGAAATGTAAAAACAATGTACATATCTTTTCGAAATGTTTTGTAAGTCGAGGTATTCCTGCGCTATCCGAAATATTTTGTACCTTTAAAAATCAACTTAAAAAGAGTGTGCAGTTTAATGAACCTTTGCTGCTCCTGCGATGAATGAACACATGAGTGGTGACATTAGGTAATATAGTAAACAGGATTGTACTAAAACTGCAATATCTATATTATATCTGTGCATACAAAAAAAAAAAAAAAGAAAGACACTGGGATCCGGCGTAATATTGAACTTTGATCATTTGAACTGCACAGATAAAAAACGTTTTAGACATTTCTTTACAGAGTACAGAATTTTGTACAGAATTTCCCTTTTTTCGTGAATGTCCCTTTAAATAAATAGGCTTGAAACTTATATGTGTGTAAGAGAGACTGCCTTTAGATGTTATATAGGTATGTATATATATGCGCTTTAGTCCATAATTGGACAATTTACTGAGTGCTGTGGTCTGCACAACACACTTGCCTAAATCAATAGACACACACATACATATTCGTTCTATGCGACCCACCACAGATTCTGTTCTCTTTTTTTACAACAGGAAACACCTGCACTGTTTTCTTACCACATGAGCGCTCTGATACATACACACATACAATCCACCCATAAAGCATCAAAGCCTTGCACAATCACCTATTTATGACAGTTAAGCCAAAATTGAAGAGATTGCGCATCACTAGATAAGTAACATAGGTATTTAAGCTCCAGCTGCTGAGGTGATACAAAACAAAACACACACTCACACACATACAAAACAAGCATCGGCAATAGGTAGAAATGTGACATATTAAATATCATAACTAAAACTTTTAGGATTTTCTACACTTTTTGTTGTCTGGCCAGTAGTGAGTCAGAGAGGAAGGATTGTGTAGGACAGGGAAGATACCCCTGAAAATGATACTGAGAGAATCACCCTAATTTCAGAAAACACAAGGAGAATACACACCATGAGTCATTTTGAGTCATTATTTCATTTTATTGTGTACTTTTTTCTACACTTGCCTGATCTGCTACAGCGTAACATGAACAGGTAAGAGAGAACGATGGAGGAAAAAAGTAGTCACTTAAAACTGCTTTCTTATTTAGTGAAATCCATTTAGTCATCCCTGAGAATGATTGTCTGTATTGGAGCATTATGGGAAATGTAGTTCTGCAGCATAATATGTTGAAATGCACTACAGGATATGAAACTCTCCTACGCCTGAGAAAGAAAGAGAAAGATAGAAAGACGCCTCGAGAAGAACCACTTCCTGTCTTGTTCCTGTCATCATTTCAGACCCTACAGTCATTGTGTGTATATGTGCTTGTATTCCTGTGTAGGCGCTGGGAAATATGAGGGGGCTGTCTGACAAAATCTAAAGAGATTCAGTTACCAACAGCTTCTCGAAGGTGCCTAGAAATCTGTTACTTAAGTTACTAGTAAAATTAATTGATGAATTAAATTATAACTCACTGATATTTTATTTTACACATGGGACAAAACATATCCCTATTTAAATGGATGTATCTGTATAATGGATATATATATATATAAATGGGCATTATAAGTTATGTTTATATTAAATATGTTTATATACAATATTAATTATATGAATGTAAATATATCCATGAAAATACATATAAATATTAAAAAAGTATATAGTGTATGTAGTAAATATTTTTTCAAAATATATACTGTATGTAT